>JAZHYW010016363.1:55000-71557 GCA_037355805.1 Ixodes ricinus
ATTTGAAAAGCCCCCGCCATTGCTAGGGGTCCAGCTGGGGCCAGTCACCGCCTAAGCGCTGCCATCTTTACTGTGATGTCACGTATTTGGTTTGGTCACGTGACGAATAGTCGCACTTGCTTAAAATGGCAGGTGCCTGGGGGGGAGGGGGGAGCCACTTTCATGTGCGCACAAAAAGCCCGGTTTCCCGCTTTTAGCCCATCTACCTCGTTGGTGCAAGTAGTCCCCAACCACTTCCGGTTCTGAACTAGACGGCGGGTTGGGCGGTATTTGGAAAATGAAATATACACGTTATTTTCTGGAAATGGCCACTTATAACATTGTCAGGCTCAATTCACTGATGATAAAAAATGATAAGTAAAAAAATGTATAAACGTAAACCGGAAGTGTTCCAGGGATGCCCAATAGGTGGCGCCACTGAATTTGTCGCTAAACAAAAGAGGGGGAATAGAGGGCGCTTTATTGAGCTTGTTATCCTTGTTTTCCTCACAGCCGGGTGTTTACAATACTCTGTTTCACCTTATGATGTACCGCAGGAAAGGCTAAAAGCGCGAGCTGCTTGCTCTAGGGCACATCTTGGCGGCACAAGCTCTCGTGCATTAAGCGAAGCTGCAAACGCTATGAGCTCGCGCTTCTAGCCTTCTGTGCGGTACAACATAAGGTGAAACGGAGTATAACACAGCATAAGAAGAAAATTGAACTCGCCGCGCCTAAAGTCACTGGATCCTGGGAAAGTAGTGCCATTGCCTTCCCCTACCTGCTAGCCGTACACAAACGGATACTAACATACAGACGACCCAAACATCGCAAGGCGATTGGCTAATCGGTCTCCGTTGCCATGGAAATCGCCATCTTGGTCCATTTAAATCTTCGAAGCTTTCAGGGGTCGTTCAAAACCAATCGCGCCAAGATCACCATGAAGCACCATCGTACTGGAAGCGTTCCTCGCCAATATAAGAGTCTTTGGCACTTTGTATGCGATCAACTTATTAATTATGGCCGTCTCCATGAATCTCTTACAATTATATTGTCCTTCTAGCGTATTTAAAGACAGTAAACTTATTTTTCAGTGCCTCCAAGCACCGACACAACATCTGGTGTGGTACGAAGGTGAACGCTTGTTTCGCCGGTGTGTGGTTAGCAAAATCATGGTATACAAAAACGCCTCCATAAAGCTACCCGTCACCAGCGAATCTAGATCGGCTCACCAAGAACGGGGGGGTCTTGGAGAAATTGCTCATTTCACGGACCAAGATGGCGACCACACGGGGAGCTTGGCGTTACTTTCCCAGGATTCAGTGGCTTTAGCCAAGCCCAGCCTGGGCACGAGCCCTTCGATCTGACCCTTGCTATTAGTGCTTTGGTCGCATGGGAAGTGGCCTTCGAATTGTCATCTTTGATTTCTTTGATCAACAACAATCAGGAAAATTTGGCTTGTTGTCTACGCAACCGAAGCATGCCACTAGAGGCGTGACGATTCGATCTCCTCCCCGTATTATACAAAGCTGTCAAAGCTACTACTGCACTGGCTAAATTGCTCATCTGCAGTGGGTAACAATGTCGCCATGTTCTGGCAGACTAATCTACTGCTGTATAAACAACTGACGACGAATTTGTGACTTTTGACTTTTTGGAGCGGGCGCGTCACTTCATTTATAGTTTCGTTTGCGCAATTCAACGCGTGCAAGAGATGAACAAGATTAGACCCATGCTCGCGCCAGTAGCGTTCACAGCGATTCGCATTAAGTCTGACTGACTCCTTGGTTTTTCTATTTGCCTTCTTTTTCAGTCATATTAACTTCAAAAGTTTAGCTTAAAGTGTTTGTATTCATTTGGGTTTGCTGTGAAGACACGCGTGGGGTGCGAAAGCAAGGACGCGTAAAGATGCGTACACAAAAACTGGATAAAATCATTCAGACAGATGCCAGACACACACAGGTCCGTTAACTCGAAACAAAATGTATATTTATTCATCTAAAAATGCATGGCGACTCGTGTAAAAAAAGAATTTAATGGGTGATTTGCTGTTGTAAAAGTTACCACCCACGTGGTTTGTTTTCTTTTATGGCGGCGGCCCCAATTCTATCTGCGTGTTTGAACATGTTTCTTTTATTTTTCATGACGACTTTACTAAACACTGTTATCCTTGTTATTGTGCGCAACCTTCATTGCAGTGTTTAACTATCTTCGGTGAAAATTTGAAAAACAATGTATGGTACAAAATTTGCAAGGGGATCTGCTCTTCAAAGGCATATGCCGTTTAAGAAAAAGAGAAAAAAAACGTTTTATTTGTTTTCGTTTGTTCAGATATGGTAATTCGAAAGACCTCAGAAGTAGTAGTGAATTAGATATATTAAAACAACTAACGTTCATTGCGTTATTTTTTTAAAGTTTTATTGTTCTGTATAAAATAAAACATGTGCTAGACGAAATTCATGCCGTTGTTATAATTCTATTCTAATTTCTCAACATTCATGAGGCTTGCGACATCAGCCCATTTTTGAGTGCCGCGTTAAACTTTCGTTGTTTCTATTTTATAACGTTAATTATACCTGTATTTTGAATCCAAGAACGTTCAACGACCTGCTCTTTTAATCTCAAATTTTTAGCAACATTAAGCAAAGCGCTGGACATTCTTTCTCCCCGCGACACAATTCATAATTAAGAATATTGTTTTCTTTGACTCTTTTGCCTTTTTTTAACAAATATTACTGGGATCCCAACTTTATTCGCGCACAATATGCGTCCTGGAATGCGTAGCTCGAGTTTTCCATTTTCTATCCCCTATGGTACGCCCCTATTTATATCTTCCCTCCACTCATTTTTTTATTTCTATTATCTTCCTCACATATGAAAGTGAATTTCTCTTCGTCGAACATTGGCTGCAAAACGAAGCATTTCTAGTTAGTAAAAAAAATGTTCATTTGCCCTTTGAGCGCGGTGGGTGTGAGCGCCTTTACGATGTGAGAAGAAAGTGAAGAAGGCCGTGAGCCTTCTTCACTTTCTCAATCTTATACGTCTGTCGGACGGCGCCTAGACTGGCATTTGCGCCAAATTCCATTTAGTGTAGATGTCATTTAGACAGTGCCACACGCAACGGTTTGCGGTTAGGATTAGTTGGGAAGCTCCCGGGAGGCGGCGGCTCCATTTGTAGCGCTTCCAAGTGGCGGCGCATGGTTTGCCGTAGCGATTGAAGCGTGTGCCCCGCGGTCACGGTATTACCCGTGCGGGCGCTTAAAGCATGCCTCAAAGGCTCCGATAGTGCGGTAGGCGGAACCCGGTAACGGTTCCCTAAACGGCATCGCAGCGACCTACTTAGGTAACCGGACGCGCGAGCAGAAAATTCCGTTATGCGACCGATGATTTCAAGTGTGCCCCAGAGAGAAGAACTGAAGCCACGGTTAGGTGCACTTCGTGGCGAGAAAGCATTGAATAATATACAATAACGTTACTTTTTAGCTTTGGTGTGCACATTCTCTTTAAATTCACTTTGTTCAGTGGTATTTATCTTCCTTTAGAAGTGTAACGGCGACCTGGTTGGCCGCGTGCCGACACCTTTTGGAGCAGGAGGGTAGCAGAGGACACGCAAGGGAGCGATCCTATCAATCCTATTCAGCGGCTACTGCGGGCGCGCTCCGTTGCTATCGCACGCCCGCACTCGTTCCCAAGTATCTCCAACTCTAAAGACGCTGGCCACATGGCAACTTAAAGAACATTTAGCCTATATATCATTGTAGATAAACTGAGTTCCCCAAACTGATTTATGGCTCGCTAACCGTACTCTAGTAGGCAGCGCTCGACACATCTTACCGTACTTAAAAAAACAAAACAAACAAGGGTTGATTTTGCGGAAGCCATTTTTTCATCGTTTTACTTACGAGAATATTCTGTTCAAGGTATACTTTACGCTCCTAATTGTTTAACCTAGTCACGGCTCCAGTTATACAGTAGGTCTAATGGCTCGGAACCTGCCGTCTGCTTGCTTCGGTCGGCTCTCGTTGCGTCAGTTGCAGTTGCGCTGCGCATTAACGCGTTTTTACGATATGAGAAGTAACATCTGCCGCGAAGAAAAGGTTGCCTGTCAACTTCACCACCCGAGAGATGTCAGCACTAAAACCAACGTTACTAGAACCACTCAGTTGCGGAAACTGCCATAGAGCCTGCTTAAAAAAGTGGCTCCGATCCGTACTCGAGAACCGAGCTAATGGCGATCGCATTGCCGCCATTTCTCCCGCAGCGTCCACTCCGGGAACTGCACGGCTGCACGTCGAGTCGGGCAAGGGCCGGTGGCGCCATATCGCATGGCCATCTCGCAGTAGCTAGGTAAAGCAACTTTCATGTTTCACCTCGTCACTAGAGGGTGGCGCTGATATCGTATTTAGCTCGGTTTGGGTGGACGCCAGCGTTCCAGACTTGAAGGGTGCGTTTCCCAAATTAGGGTTTTAGTAACGTTGACTAAAAGCTATGTGAGGCGACCGCCTCGAATGTCTTCAGTGGCAGAAGCTGGTTCTGCGCCGACGTACGCCTCACTCCATCGCAACACCGAAACCTCAAGGAGCATGCTTGGGTAAGATATAACTTTGATGGTGGGTGTAACCTGCTAAGTGAACGCTAGAACGCAAAAGAATTAGCGGGAGCGACGGCCGCCTAGCACTTGACTTGCATGTGTGGGCCGCCGCTGCACTGCGTACGGCGAACGAGTTCATGACACGACCGGTTTGGTCGTGGTTCATAGTAGCGGTCTTCGCCTAGCAGTGTTTAAGTTTCGAGTTTTTTCTCAGGCAACAGCTCCCCAGATTGGCTCAGATGCCTTGTCATTGTAGTAGCTCGAGTAGAGATTCTGGCAAGAATTTAAGACGACAAGAAGAGGTTACTTTTATTTTTTAAGTCATACAAATCTCGTAAAGGGTCTGTTGTTTTAATAAACAAAAATGGTGGAGATATTTGCCACCGTGACTAAAAAAATGCTGGAGAAAATCAGTTTCTCAACGTTTAAATTTCTAGCTTTCTTTAATATGATGTTGGATAATCCCATACTGTTTCAAAGCTAAATGTGCTAGCTTTGTTTACTGCTGTGCATCAATGCCCCACTGTTCAGGGTGATGCCATCCTTTGTAGTACTGAATTAAACCAAATGCTGATAGCACGCGCTCAAAAAAATACAAAGGAATTGAAGAAAACAAAATTTCACCATAGCTCAGTCAGCGCCGCGAGCGCGGACGGGGACACGCTCTTTCGCGCGCGTCAGAAACAAAAAAGAAGACCCGACAGCTTTACCCTAAGCAGAGCGCACATCAAGTCGCCCTAGTGTCTACATCTAAGCATCCTTTCACCAGGAGTGTGATCCGTGCGAATTTTATATCCAAGAGATTCTAAAAGTTGTTGTTGTACATTAAGATATTGCATATAAACACTGAGTACTGTAGCTGCACAGTGGCCACTTAAAATGTTTACACTGTTAGAGAAACATCCGCTGCTATGGGCCACCATAAATGTAGGGAGAGTGAGCTGGTCTACATCAAATCAGAGACAAAGTACGGATGACAAGCCGGTTTCTCTTTGGCCCTTTCAATCCTCGTACCAGCTCTCTGAGATGAATCTGGAAACATTGTACAAGTTTTATGCTGCCATGGCCGTTTTGTGTGACATTTCTTGACTTCTTTTCAGGCGTGCAGTGCAAAAGATATGCAGAAAGCGATATCTTTGAGGAGCCTTCTGGAAAGCAGCATAAAGAAATTGTGCGGGGCCGAGAAGGACAGTGCGATAGCCAGCATCCGGGCTGGGACTGGTATTGACCTCAAGAGACGTGAGACCAGTGGCAATGTTGGTCATAATGCCACGAGTTCCAGAACAGGCCGACGATGCAGTGATATAAGGGCCGCCAAAAGCAATATTCTGTAGTTGAAAAAAGTGAAAAGAAGACGCCACTCAGTCGCAGAAGCTGGTTCTGCTTGTTTTTGAAGCAGCCTGACATCCTCAGTAGAGCACCCTGAAGGTGCGAGAGTCGCTGAAGCCGCAGTGATGGTCTTTAAAAATATAATTGCTGAGCAAAGGAGCTCCAGTCTAGATACCTGTTGTATCAATAGTAAAATATCAAAATAATTATTTACCAGCAATAATATGTGACATTCGTCTTTATCGTGAATTTCCATCATTAAAACTGTTCTATACCACACAGCTTCAAGCTTCTGTTCATTCTCTTCTACCAAAGCAAAGCAAATTAGGCGTATGTGTTAAGGCACTGTAAGGTTTTATTTGTCTTTGAGGTATTGCGACAATACATTATGCTGTACATGAGTAGTTCAGCCAGTGCTGTATGACTGCTAGCCCGGTGATGCGCAAACGCACATTGGTACGTTGCTCATACAAGATCAAAATGGGCAGAGGCTCCATTTGATCTTGTACTTTAATACTATATTGCTATCCATAGATAGCCAAGATAGTGCTAAATTTACTGCATCTACCACGATTGGCCGTAGTGTACAGATTTCAGATGACTACTGCATCTGCTTTGGCTGAGATCAATGTCAATCGTGAAGCACTGATTTGCCACGAGTCCTAACCAAATGAGAACTCGCCACTGAGGTCCAATCGACATGCCATGGTTGATAGGTGAAGGTATTTGATGTTGTAAATTCACTATGCTGGACTTGCTATCTAGGTGGTGTTGGCAGGGTGGGCACTGATCATCAGATCGCCAGGTTCTACAGCGAGAGTTTTCGTCCCACATGCTCCAGAGTTTCAGTTGCGCTAAAACGCTCGGCCTGAATTCCCACCACCGTAACGAGCTGTTGTCATAAAATCCAGAGGCGGCAGTGCTTTTCACACCGCTTTGAACCGTCAATGTTGAGCGAATGTTGGTCTGTAGTGAACCTTTCACTGCCAAACGCGCAAGCATCTTCGTAGAACCAGATTTCATCGTCGTGTTCCCAGCACTTCGACCGACGCACCAGCGGTCCATGGATAACTATCTGACTCTCAACTCTTCTAAGTTTTCTCGTGCTAGTCGCCTCCACGAAGACCACTGATAGTAAGCGACGCTGACTCAAGCTGGCGACACCTAATTCACCGCAGTCAACAAACCAGTCATACGTGGAATCAAGTTCAACAACAAACTCCAGTTCACTGCACATATCACCGAAGTGATATTGAAGATCAGGTGGATGCTGGGATTTGGAACTTGGCTCTTCGAGGGCACAGATACTGACACCCCAAGCAGCTTCCATTGTCGGCCAGGGTGTTGCAGGTTTGATTGGCCTTACGTTGAATAGTCCCCTCTGAAAAGCAGTCTGCTCAAAGCATAGTATTTGTCTCTGTAGATTTTGAAAAGTTATTGATACTTGTCAAACCTGTCACAGAAGTCCTTGGTAGTTTTCCTAATTTCTTGCAAGAGGTCTTGGCATGTCTGGACATATTATTTGTGAGTTATCCGTCTTGTTATCCGACAGTAGGGAAAACGATCAGAACTTGCCGCAAAGCCTCAGAAACAAATGTCGAGCTCAAGGCTTCCGTCCTGGAACAAAGAATGCAGTCTTGAAATTATCCTATGTGGGGTGCTTATATTGTCACGAATGAAGGTGACGAGAGGATGAAGAGTGAACTGAAAATAAAGGTTTAATTGGCGAACTTGTGCCATACAAAATAAAGAAAAACGAGCGTCGAGGCAGCAGAAAGGTGCGGGCGGCGATTTGCCGTTGTAACAGCGAGCGAGAGCGAGACTGACTCGACAAGGTCCCGCGTAGCTCCTTATCTAGTGTGCGTGACTATCTCGAAAATTCGGTAACAAAGGTTCGAGCGTCACGCTTTCGTGGCGAAAATGAACAGGCACTTTCGAGTACAACAAACTAGGACGAAGTGATAAAAGTTACGCCCCGAGTAAGATTGAAAGCAAGTCTTCTAGAAATCTGTGACCAAGCGTTGCTTGTTCGGCCCTGCGCGCGGCATTATCACCCTCCCCCTCTTTAAAAGAGGATCGTCCCGATGCAACACGAACAGAAAAAGTGGCTAAATATTTTACAGTGAGATGAAATAAACATGCAATGTCACAATTCTAACGCGCGTGGAACGGCTTGCGTCGAACTACGCAGAAGACTTCAGGTCGTGGCTGGCGGCTTCCTGATCGTCGGTTTCCGTCAGGGAGAACCTCGTAGTTTAAGTTCCAAAGGCGGCGAATGACCTTGTAGGGTTCAAAGAAGCGTTTTAATAGTTTCTCGCTGAGGCCGCGGTGGCATATGGGCGTCCACACCCACACCCTGTCTCCGGGCTGGAACTCCATGTCGCGGCGCCGAAGATTATAGCGGCCAGCGTCGACACGTTGTTGTTTGCTTTATGCGAAGGCAGGCTAGCTGACATATCTTTTCCGCCCGTTGGGTGACCAGCTGGGCGTCGTCGGTGCCGTCGTCTGTCGGGATATAAGCCAGCATGGCGTTGAGCATCGTCGTCACCATTCTGCCGTGCACCAGTGAAAGTCTGTAACTTCAGAGGTTTCTTGAAACACCGCGTTGCACACAAACGTGACGTAGGAGCAACACTTCATCCCACGTCTTGTGCTCCATGTCCACGTACATCGAGATCATGTCGACGATGGTCTTGTTTAGTCGCTCCGTCAGCCCGTTCGTCTGCGGGTGGTATGCCCTGGTTCGGCGGTGGTTGGTATGGCTCAGGCTAGTATCTATTGTGTAAGTTGCGCTATGAACGATGAGCCTCGGTGCATAATCAGGACTTGGGGAGTGTCGTGTCGGAGGACAATAGACTCTACGAAGAGCTTGGCTACTTCCACGGCAGTTCCTGACGACAGTGATTTTGTCTCGGCGCACCGGGTGAGGTAATCAGGTTCCACGATTATCCAACGGTTTCCCTGTGTCGACGATGGGAAAGGTCCATGTAGATCCCTTCGAATCTGCTGGAACGGTGCAGTCAGGGACGCAATCGCCTGCAGGAGGCCTGCCGGCTTCGTCGGGAGTTTCTTCTGTCTCTGGCACTCGTGGAACGATCGTGTGTAGAAGCGGACAGTCTTCGGGAGCCTGGGCCAGTAGTAGATCTCTCAGATCCTTACGAGATTCCTGCTGTAGGAAAGGTGACCAGATGTCGGGTCGTTTTGGCTGGCTTGGAAGATCTCTTCACGAAGACTTGTAGAGATTACCAGGAGCCACGTTCAGTTGCTGCCGTCCTCGAAGTTCTCTATGTAGAGAATACCTTGACAGATGGCGAATGTTGGTAGGGCACGCAGAAAAGGCTTGGGGAATCGTTCCACCTCGTCCCTCCAAGTGATCGATCAGTGCGCGAAGTTCAGGATCGTCCCGTTGGAGCGCTGTCATGCCGTTAACGCTCACTGCGCCAAGAAAGCTATCGTCGTCGTCGTCGTCTTTGGCACAGCTGGTAGCTGACTCGACGGGGGCTCTGGACAGGCAGTCGGCGTCGCTGTGTTTTCAGCCTGACTTGTAGACCACGGTCACTTTGTACTCTTCAGTCGTAGGCTCCATTTAGCGTGGCGCCCCGATGGATCCTTCAGGCTCGATAACCAGCATGGCGAGTGGTGGACGGTAACCGCTCAAAAAGGTGTCCCGTACAAGTACAGGCTGAATTTCATGATGGCTCAGACGACGGCCAGATATTTCTTCTCGGTCGTCACTCGATGACCGAGAAGTCGAGCGTCCGGCTAGCGTATCCGATCACGCGCTCTGCGCCCTCTTGTAGTTGTACCAGTACCGCTCTGCGTCCTGTATTGCTGGCGTCCATGTGAACTTCCGTCTAGGTTGATTGGTCGAAGTGGCCGAGAATCGGTGGCGACTAGAGTTGTCGCTTTAAATTGTCGAATGCCTGTTGTTCTTCTCCACCCCATTCGAAGTTCACGGCGTATTTCGTGAGGTGCGTGAGCGGCGCAGAAAGCTTGACGAAATCCCGAACGAATTTCCGGTAGTACGCGCAAAGTATCAGGAATCTTCGGAAGGCCTTCGTGTCGGTGGGCGGTGTAAATGCTGCTGCTGCAAGAGTCTTCTCAGGGTCAGGACGAGCACCGTCGTTGCTCACAACGTGACTTATAAATTTCGGTTCGCAGTAGGCGAAACCGCACTTCGTCGGCTTGAAGGTGAGTCAGGCGGTCCTGATGCTTCAAGAACGGCACGAAGGCGTCGCAAGTGCTCGTCGAAAATGGCCAAGAATACCACGACGTCATCGAGGTAAACAACTCTGCCAATTAAGATCTGCCAGTACAGTGTGCATGACACGCTGGAAAGTTGCTGGGGCCGTGCACAGTCTGAAGGGCATCACCTTGAAGTCGAACAGCGTATCGGGCGTGACAAACACAGTCTTCTCTCGGTCCCGTTCGTCGACTTCGATCGGCCAGTAGCCACTCTTCAGATCTATCGACGAGAAGTATAGGAAGTGGCGCAGCCAGTTCAGATATGTCGTCGATGCGGGGATCGAATATACGTCTTTCTTCGTCACCGCGTTGAGCCTCCGATAATCTACGCAGAATCAAAGCGTTGCGTCCTTCTTTTCACCAGTATGACTGGAGAGGCCCTCGGGCTGCTTCAAGGCTGAATGATGTCGCCGTTGAGCATCTCTTGTACTTCTTTATATATCGCATCTCTTTCTGTTGGGGAGACTCGGTACGGCGGTCGATGCACTGAGCTTGGGGTTAACGTCGAGCTGCGGCGGCGGTGTCTGCGACGATTGGTTGCTCATCATCGGCTTTGTCTGCTGGTGGGTCCTCCCGCCAGTAGAACTTGTTCGGGGCAAACCTTGAATACGGTGGCTTCCCCGGGTCTCAGTCATTTTCACGGACGGTCTTCAAAAGTCGTGGACTGGGCTTGCGCTGCGAGGCCTCGGAGGGGTACACCTCATGGGCTGCGATTACCCGCGCCTCACCAGAAATCTCACGAATGAAGGTGACGAGAGGTTGAACAGTGAACTGAAAATAAAGGTTTAATTTGCGAACTTGTGAAAAAACAAAATAAAAAATACGAGCGTCGAGGCAGCTGCAGAAAAGCGGGCGGCGATTTGGCGGCGTAGCAGCAGCGAGAGCGAGACTGACTCGACGAGGTCCCTCGCAGCTCCTTATCTATTGTGCGTGACTTATCTCGAAAATTCGGCAAAGAAGCTTCGAGCGTCGCGTGTTCGGGGCGAAAATGAACAGGTAGTTGCAAAACAAGAAATTAGTACGAAATGATAAATGTTACACCCCAAGTAAGAATGCACGCAAGCCTTCTAGAACTCTGTGACCGAGCGTTGCTTGTTCGGCCCTGCGCGCGGCAGTATCGAACGACTACGTTCCAGTCGGCTGTTGGGCCGTGTAGCTTGCGGAGACTGACAGCGAAAAACTGTTCTCATGTTCTCATTGTTGTCACGATGCTGGATTCCATTTCACTTTAAGTTGGAGCTTCAGGCAATCATGATTTAACCTGTCTCAAAGATAAAAGCACACTATTCTTGTTGCGACACGCAAGAGGAGGCCACTCGGAATGTGGAGCATCTAAATCGCAGTGACGCAGCAACTTTCTCAAAGCATTCCTCGTCAATCTGAGCGTCTCTAATGCAGCATTCGTACTCGGATTATCAAATTCACTGACCTGCACAAATCCCTCAAAGAATTATCTGTTTTTTTCTTGATATGAAATGTTTTCCCACGTCGCTACGCTTATGTCAGTGCTGACCCCTGCACCTTTGCAGACTACTAGCGCCTTGTTCCGTGAAATCGTAGAGCTGCGGAATTGTATAATGAACTACGAAATTTTCGGAACGCGTTTTTTAGCTTTTTATGTTTAAAACTAATGCTCGCTAGTTTGGAAGTAAGAGATTCAACGAAACGCTTTATGGCTGTATACTGTAATTAATAACATAGCTTGTCAAATGTCAGGGTGCAATATTTTTTTCCCAGCGGTCATTGGGGTTTTTTTGTGGTCGAAATGCAGACGAAGAGGCCACCATTTTTGAGGCTTGCAGCCCGGCATCTTCTACAACCTGCCGATAGGTCGCGCCAGAATGCATAAAGTATATTCTCGGGAGACACGCAGATAAAACTGCCTTAGAAATTTACGATTCAAATTCAAATTCAGTTTATTTCCGTCACCTCAATTGTACAGGCGACGGAGGCGTGTTCAAAAAGCCAACATAGGTTGGCTTGACGAGGCCCATCCCCGTTCCATCTGCAGAGACTGACAGACGATAAAACAAAACACAATCTAACTTTAAAAAATAAACAATATAAGGCAACTATAAAACTTACAGATATGAACAATTACTAATTTTTACAGTTTACACACGTCTCGATATGTCACATAATTATAATTTCGATGATATGTGGTGTTACCATATCAACAGTGACGTTGTTTTTTGATAAATTATTTAGTATTGATGGGATGTTTTGTCTTAGCATCTGGGTTCCGTAATTTGTTTTGCATTGCGGTATTTTCCCAGCGTCTGTATTACGAACGGTATGAAAATATTAAATTCGCGTAAATCAACGAATTCGTCAATGAGGCGAATAATCATTTTTCTGCTTGTTATAAGTCTAAGAATTAAGGCGTAATCACAGAGATGAATACCTGGGATGAGATGCAGTCCTTTAAAAATAGATTCTGTACGGGTGTCAAATTATACATTTTTGACGGACCGAACAGTTTAAAAAAATGAGTTTTTTGTTTAACAAGAAAATGGAGTTCAAAAATGAAAAAAAGAATTGAGTTAGTTGCTGTTGTGGTGATGACAATAATTTAGATGTGAAGCGAGCAGAGGTGGTATATGAGTAATTCGTTGGTTACTGGATGTTGAAACGGTATTTATTAAGGGCCCCTACAGCTTTAGAAATCTTTCTGATTACAGTTTCAATGTAACAATCCCATGACAGATCTTCTTGAAAAATCCAACCTAAAGTTTTAGCTAAATGAACTATTTTAATACAAACGGCCCTATCACAAGGTTGTTCTCAAAAATTACAAATTTATTTTTGCGTCTAAAAAACACTGCCTTAGTTTTAGATGTGTTACTTCGCAGTGAATGTACGTTGCTCTATGTGTACAATGATTCAAAAGTGCGGTTTGCGACTTGATCAAGCGTTTCGTTGTCAACTGCAGAAAAAATAAACCAGAATCATCCGCATAAATTACGATGGTTCCGTCGTCACTAGTTTTAACGATACCACTGATGTAAATATTAATAAGCAATGAACCCAATATACTTCCTTGAGGAACACCGGCAGCTAGTAGTAGTGATATAGAACAATGATTACAGTTGATAACAGACTGTTGACAAAATTGTAAATATAAAGCTATCAGTTCGAGTGTTATACTACGGAAGCCATAGAAATCGAGTTTTTATTGTGGAGCAGGGATTAATACAATCAAAGGCTCTGTAAAAGTCCACAAAAACCCCAAAGCAGTAAGCTTTACTCAAAATGATTTCAAGCTTATTTATTTTTATGTTAGTAGGGCAAGTTCAGTCGGTCGTCCCTTAGGGAAAACCGTATTGTGAAAGTGTAAGACTAATATAATTTTGTATCCGATGCATTCTGACTAAAAAAAGGGGGAACGCAAGTGTCTTAGGGCCCCGTTAATTCACCTGACAGATGCATTTTATTTTCCAACTTAATAGCCAGAAAGATGGTATTATTAATGTGTGTTTGTTTGAATAAACCTTGATCTTAGAGTGCACTTCCTCTTGTTTACTTTCTTTTGCCTACTCATTCGGCGCTTTTTGTTTAGCACGTGGGACTATTTTTACCAAAGTGACATACGAAAACATCCTCCTTCTTACGCAGACAGGTTGTCCCTACTTAACATATACCCTAATTGGTTCCAAAACGCTGTGGAATGTTCGTCCGGTGTGTTACTCGGTTTAATACGAAACTCCTATGCGGATTTCATATGGTGCGCGCTCCCAGCTTTACCGTTCATTCAGTCCATCTGCTCTGAAATGTCACCTTAGCGGCTCCGACGCCACACTATGTTGTACTGGAAGGGAAGGTGTGAAATGCGCGGCCCTTTCCCGTAGGGCTCAGTGGTTCCTCCACGCGTTGATTCCCTAGGGGTAAATTTGACGCTGTAGCCAGGGGCGGTGTACGCGGTCGAGTTACTTCATGGTAGGGTGTACTAGAACACCTTATCCATTTTAAACCCTTTCTAGAATCCCTTATTTGTTGCTCCTGAATCTGTTAGGCTTACGGTCACATCAGTGTTTACTCGGCTTTCTCGTGAGGGTATGCCATACCTTTCACGAAAAAGAAGAAAACGCAATGCTGGTGTTTCGTGCCGGGGTGCGACGGAAGATACAAGTCGTGTGGAAATAAGCTATCCCATTTCGAGCACCAAGAAATTCCGACTCGTTTCAGAAGAGGGCTCGCGCAATCCGCATGGCGGACTAGCCCCTCGAAGAAACCTCCGCCGTATGCGAAAGGCCATCTGACGACGAGTAGGTTCATCTGTCCATCGCCTTGCGCTAATGGAGTGGAAACCACTGCATTGCTTCAAGAAATAAATGTGTGACGTTGATAGCAGTCAGGAAAAATAGTGGCCCAAATGCTAGGTATGCCGATATCCCAAGAGCTGCAAAACACACAAACAATAGCAGCCGCAGAGCTTTCAGTCCCTGCGTTTCCCGAGACATTTACAGGATGGATGGATGGATGGATGAATACGGCTGAGCCCTTTGGATCGGGCGGTAGCTTACGCCACCTAGCCATTTTGTCTTACCATTTGAGCTTAGAATATTTAAATGTGGAAACTATATTCACTCCGCACTGCAATAGAAAGTGAGGCTATAAAGCCCCCTTGCCATTAGTTAATAAGAAAATACCTAGTTTTCTCGTGCTTTCTGCCACCATTCACTTAATCTTTGCTTGGTAATCTCTACTGTCTTGAAATCCACTTTTCCTTCGCTGTCTCTAAAACCCAATGACTTTATTAAATCTATTCTATGTTGTCTTCGGTAGGCATAGGGTGAAGACCTTTACAGTAGAGTATCAAGTGCTCAGCCGTCTCGTCCACCTCTCCACAAGCAGCGCACACTGTATCCATTCCCTGGTACTTCGCTCTCTATGTTCTGGTTCGCAAAACACCTGTCCTTGCCTCAAACAACAATGAGCTTCCCTAGAATTGTCATAAATGCTTTCTTTGGCAATAACTGTTTTGTTTAATCTATAGCTTTCCAGAGCCGTCTTTGTCTGCATTTCCTCTAACCACCGATCTGTTTCTGTGGCCTTAACTTTCTTCTTAACTGAGACCTGCTCTTCCGTAACCCCACTATAGCCTAAAAACTTTCCTCTTAATTTCCTAGTGCGCTGTCTCCACTTTGTGTCTATACTCCTCATGTATAAAAGCTGAAAACCTTTCGTGCCCATTGCTCCCCATCCATTTGCCTCAACCGATCCTCAGAATTCTATCTTGCTCACAGCTTCCCTGCCCTCAAATGACGCCCATCCCATGTCTCCTTGCACTCCCTGGTTTGGCGCTTTGCAATGTGCCCCCAAAGCCAGCCTACCTACCTGCGCTGTTTTATTTCTAGTCTTGCATGCACTTCGGATTTCATGCATAGCACTGCGTTTCCAAAAGTCAAGCCAGGCACCATGACCCCTTTCCAAATCTCTCTCACCACCTCATACCTGTTGTAATTCCAAAGTGCTCTATTTTTCATTACAGCTGCATTTCTGTTGCCCTTACCTATTATATACTTTTCATGCTCACTGAGATATTCTGCACCATCACATATCCATACTCCTAGATACTTGTATTTACTAGCTCTCTCCACTGTAATATTCTGTATCTTCAGCCTCTCAACTTCATCATTGTTAAAAATCATGACTGCTGATTTTTCACTACTGAATTCTAAACCTAATTCCTCTTCTTCCCTACCACAGATGCTCATTAATTCCTGCAAATCTATCCTATTGTTAGCCATTAGTAACGATATCATCCGCATACATCAATCCCGGTATGGATTGCTGAATTTATATGGCCTAACTTACTGTACGAAAGGTCGAATCCAAGCCCACTCTTCCCTAGTCTGTCCTCCAATCCTCTCAGATACAACATAAACAGCAAAGACGATAATGGGCACCCTGCCTAAGGCCTCGTCCTATCTCTATTTTCCCCGTTGCCTTTCCTTCCCATGTTATAATCACCTTATTTTCTTTGTAAATCTTCCTTAATATTGCTGTTAGTCCTTCATCTAGGTTTAAGCTCTCCACCTATGTCCCACAGATTACTTTGGTTCACATACAGGTTCACATACAGCGCCCCTCTCCAAGGCGCCACCAGGCGGCATCCGCGCGCAGCAGGATATAGTGTCGCTGAATGATTTTCAAAGTACCGCATTCCTCTTCCCTTCGCCGCTCGCCTACGCATTCGCCAATTCTGGACACCTGGACGGAGGTGCCGCCATGAAGCCTCCTGCTACACCAGTGCCACTTATTTCCGTGTTTTTCGGCATTTCCAGTTACGGTAAATTTGAACTTGCAAAGCTTTTGTTTTTTAATGTGGATCAACGAGATTGGGCGAAAAGGCGCGATAATGCCTGGGTGCTGCCAGGGGCTGCTGCAGTAGGTCGAGTTTGTGAAAGAGCTGT
>JAZHYW010016364.1:0-154003 GCA_037355805.1 Ixodes ricinus
AAAAAAAGAAAAAAAGCTACGTTAATTCAATTTTTTTACGTCACGTCACTACGGTGGCGCTGCTGTCGGCCCTGCTGCATGCAGTGCAGCAGGGACTTGAGTTTGTGCTGCGCACAGTGCATGTACGCGAAGATTAAAACTGTACAAATCTGATAACCAATACGTGGACATAAAACGCTTCCCAAATACGCACACACAAAAACAAAAACAAAAGCTATTTGGTTAGTTTCACCTAGTACCGACCTTGAAATAATAAAAAGAAGATTGAGAAAAAGGCCAGTAAATAAAACTTTCAAAAACGGAGATAAAGCCACCAGATTTGGGGACGCTTGGGCAGTATCAAATCGGTTTACTAAACCTACACGTTCGTACATGTTTCTTGAGTTCTTTCCGACATTTCAAATAAGCAATCGTATTTTCCAGGAACCAAGTACACGCATTTAATACGGTTCTCTTAAGATGACTTTTAAGGCCGATCTCAATAGCCCAACCCGCACCAGGAGCGGTGCTCTTCAAAGGAACCGTCTAAATCGTGACTGGGCAGTGTACCCTTCCGAGATTAAATGTCCCGACTATATTTGTGTTCTTTTGCTGGTTCTCCGTACTTAGCGCATTTAATGCTACATGATCCATGCACGTTTAATATTCAACCTGACGGGTGGGCGCAGTTCGATCTATATCTCTGCTAGGAGGCGCAGTCGGGACCACGAAACGTAAATAACAAAACACAAACACCGACCTGAACGACTTCAGAAAAGAGGAAGGGGAGGTAAAAGGGCGCGGGGGTAGGGTTGATTAATCTCAAAGAAAATAGATGTAAGCGTAGTTCCAACCATAAGGGTACGTTGCTACATTCCCCCACGTCCGAGGTCCTCTCCGTTAACGCGGACATTTTCTGCTCAGAACGGTTTCGACGACCGGTTGCGAAAATCGGCCACAACCGACGGCCGTTTCCGAAACGATCGAGACGGGACCGGCACCCTGGGAGCTAGCGCACTTACCAAAATTGAAAAAAAAAAGAAATGAAAAGAAAAAGAAACTTTGTTTTGCACGTCGACTTTAGTACGTGTCTGCCGTACAGGAGGGGCCAATGAAAACGGAGAAACTGAGGGCCTCGTAAGTATCCAGATACCGAGCCGCGAGACGAGGTGAAATCTGCCGTAGCAGTGCGTTCTAATGGACCCCCCATTTTGGAAACGCTTCTGTTCAGTCGTGTTGCAAGCGCGGCGGTCACGATGCAAGGGCAGCATTACGTAGGTTTTCAGCGGAGATGTTAGAGCTATAACTGCACGGACGTTCACTTGTGAAACATCCAGGCGGCTCTTCCAGACCATAGGGCCTCTGGATCCTGATCGAAGAATCCTGGCTCCCGTTGATACGTCTGTCCCATGATCTCTCTCTCTCTCTCTCTCTCTCTGTGTGTGTGTGTGTGTGTGTGTGTGTGTGTGTGTGTGTGTGTGTGTGTGTGTGTGTGTGTGTGTGTGTGTGTGTGTGTGTGTGTGTGCGTGTGTGTGTGTGTGTGTGTGTGTGTGTGTGTGTGTGTGTGTGTGTGTGTGTGTGTGTGTGTGTGTGTGTGTGTGTGTGGGTGTGGGGGGGGTGCTTGGTTTCGTTATCAAGTCTGTATTTCTGAGTTTTTTGACAACATTTGTTTTCGAGTGCAGAGGAGCAGCCGGCAAAGCGCTATGACGGCAGACGATGTCTCCTTTTAGTTGTTCTAAATGATTAAATATAAGAAAAGACATTCACTGCTTTTAGATCGTAAAATTCGTAACTCAATCGGAAGCTGTAAAGTTCATAAGGTCAGACCGAATCATGATGCAATTTTTATTTTAGTTTCTGTGTGAGACGTTCTGTATTTTGAATGCCTCTCGACATAGACGCTTAATTAAATATACATATACTATATATATAAAAGACACTTCAACTGGACTTACCCCCGGGGAAAAACAAACATGACCTAAGTTTTACTGGTATTACTGTAAAACATGCAACTATCGATGTTTAGCGATTGTTATTCTGCTGACAAGCACCTGAAAGTCTTTTTTGTAATCACATCTCGTTTCCGCGCCTCGCTTAGCTGATGAGCTAAACAACTCCTTGGTTTTGACTAGCAAAGGCAGCTACGGAAGCCAGTGACACGAGCAAGTGGTATCTCATCCTGCCTCAATTTATTCCGTGGGATATATACTTTCGTTTCGTTAACCAAACTGAAATCTGTCCATGTGGTGCCATCAGGTGAACGATTCTACAACAAACGGCTGAGAAGTTTGCGTCTAACCCCAAGTCGGGACTTTCTTAGGCCATCAAGCGCTTCCACACTTGTCAAAAAAAGTCTTTTTCAGCCGTTGCTACACTAGTTCTAGCAACAACCTAGCGCACAACTGTCGGATACAGTTAGTCACATATTAGTGCAGTGTCGAACCTCGAGCTTTATAGCGTAGGCTTATATAGACCTGTAGCCCACAAGTTTTGAACAGCGCCCCTGGCGAGAAACATCAGATATATTTAGGTCGCGTTTCCACTGTGCGTTGCGTCCTTTCAAGCGCTCTGTTAGTGCTCGTCAACCATGAGCAGACGCCGAGGAAGCTGACAGACGTTAATTTACGCCCGTGGACGGTACATGAGGAGACGCTAGGACGCCGCTTTACGTCAGCATTAAATAGTCGAGTCCCGCGGACGCTAGCGGAGGCGCCTCTCTTGTGGTCCGGTCTCGTTTACGCTACAACGTCCCATGGCCGAGAGAAACAGGCCTATTGCATAAGTGCGTTCGTTGCATTCCACTACTCTAGAGTCGCTGACACAGCATGACAAGCGCAGGGTGCGGCAGCCTCTGATTCTCGCTCCGTAGTCAATCGGAGTGTGGCATTATCCAATAAGAATTCGGAAGAACCAATCACCAAGCAAGAGGCGTGAACAATATTTGACCGCGCCCTGCCTTTCTTGAGCTGTCACTGACTCCAGCCGTTTTCGGTAGCAGGCGAACAGACAAAGAAAGCGGTTATGACAGGTTGCCCTATAGTTACCATTTAGTCACGTCACCGCACCAGCGCATCATTATAGTTGAGTATTTCTTTTTTAAGTGTAGCTGAGAAACAACTATAATGCTTTGAAAGCAAAGAAGGGAAAGAGGGGCATACTTCAATGTCATTTTCAGTGCCACCCGGCCTCCATCCGGAAACCCGTTAAAGACAAACATAAGCTTGTTCCACTAATACTGCAGCAACAAAACAACCAACATTACACACCGACACGACAACTTTGCGGCAGTTAGCGCCAACATCGTCTGTTTTCCCGTTTCTCTCCTATAGCATTGAAGGACTGTGATCGAGACTACTGCAGTGGTGAAAAGTGATTAGCTGGGATACTAACCGAAGTGGTAAATTTCGATGCCCGATTTGAAATAAAATGTGAAAAAGCGCCGAAGTCGTGTTCGCGCTAAAAATCGTTGCGGCGCAGTGTAGTACTTCTCCGTGAGAAGCCTCTAGTAGTTGGATGTTCGTCAATTTGAGCTAGACCATTACAAGTACAGCAACAAAGGCGCTGGTGCAAGAAATAACAACTTACCTTATATAGGGAATTTATGCACCGCAGAAAGAACTAAAAGCAATTGTGAGCTTAAATGAATGCGCTGAGTAGTGCGTATTAGCAGCGAGAGAATCTCCGAGGCAATCCCATCGCCGGACCGACCCGCACATGCTAAACAAACGCGACTACAAAACAAACCTTAGCCACGTTCAAAGCGAGACACACCGCCTCTCCCCTATCACGCCAAAACGCTTCGGCTGGCTCGCGGCACGGAAACAAAGCGTTAGCAAAACGTAAAACGGAAGCCGTGCTTGGCAATCGAAAGGAATGAATAAAAGGATGGTCTTCGCATCCCACCCCGCGCACGCACTATTCAATTTGCCGGCAATTACCCGAAAAGCATTGCCCCCCCCCCCCCCCCCTTCCAATTTCTTTTTCCTTTGAGCTCCCTTCTCACGTCGGTTTCCTCCCTTTTCCTTCCCCGTCCTCCCCAGCTTCTTCCTCCCTCCGATGAGCATAGGGAACAATGGGGAATGGGAAGAGCCTGCAGAGGCAACGTGCTCTCTCTCTCCTCTTCCTCCTCCGGAGAGCAAAAAAGAGTGGAAAGGGGTGGATGAGAGACGCGAATAAGTATCGGAAATAGGCGCGAGATTGGCGTGCGAAGCGCCGCGCTCGTGGCGCTTATATTTGTTTTTTTCTTCTTCCTCTTTTCTTTTTCACGTGACCCAGAGACGAACGGCGTGCGCTGGATCGATCGATTCGCAGATTTCGAGGATGATGGCTGCTGCGGGCGGTTAACATTATACCCCCAACACCGGCAGCAACGAGCTTTGCCCATCCCTACATATTGCTTTAGAACGGTGAAAATCAGGCGAACGTTTCGATAATCGATATAGTGGGAGTGGGTAAAATACAGTTTCTCACTGCACACGGAGCACAAGAGTTACCAATTATAAGCCCGACACCTGGACTGTTCTAACCACCATGAGAAGTTATACCAAGGTAAATGAATCGAGCACCAGTTTTTTGTACACTCTACACTCATTTTTCTTACGCAACATACATAGCAAGCTGTCTGCCTGATCGGGAGAAAGCAATAAGCAGTGTAGCTTTAGCTGCCTAAGACGAAGAGCCCGTTCCTGACGACGTTCGACATCATATGATCGATAAACACAACGTTAATGTTTATGTTCGAAGAATAACAAGAATAAAACTGATACGTCCCGATTGAGGGTGGGAATAGGCCAAACTCCGCTAAAGCCACTATAACCCCGGACTTTACGACAAACATTTGTTTCGAGGTAGAATTACACGCAGCCAGTTAAACAGAGCCAAAAGTGCAGGATCACGCCGCATTCATAATGTGTAATTGACACAGCCAATACAAATGAAAAAAAAACAGCATTCGGACATGCACTTTTGGAGATGCTTAAGCGGATCTATCGGATATCCTAGCGTTGACTGAAGTTTAATGTAAAACGGAGTATAAAACAGCGATATTGTACAGCGGTGGCATCGCTGTCTAACGACCCGCAGCCATAACTCCTCGCCCATAATGCCTATCCCGGGAGCGGATCGACACGCCGCTTCCTCGGCACGTTGATTTGTTCCAGTCAAGTTCGAGCATACATATAGTACTCGAGGCTCCGTGGGTTATCTCAGCTGCACGTTAGATTGCCCGGTCGGCGCTCTAACTCATCTCACCGAATACTGTACACCCTATCCCCTCTTGCCTGTACGTATGAACAGTGTGGGGTCTCTATTTCAATGAAATCAGGAGACTACCTCTTTTTCCTCAAAAATTAAATTGCGAGACACGCTAGCAGGGCACATCCATATAAAACACAGCAATGCGTAATTAAATGTAACTTTTGTTTTGCGTTTTTATTGATAGCGTTTTGCGCGATGTAAGTGGTTCATTCCTATCAGAGTTTCAAACCAAAAATAGGTAACACCGGTCTACATTTACAAAAAGAGAAAATAAATTATTATTTCATACTAATGATTAAAAAAAAAAAACTGATGAGAAAAAGAAAAAAAAAACACGACGAATTAGAACACCTACTGATTGCAAGTAAAATGTTCAAAAATAAACGGAAAGCAACAAAAAGGACGTTCAGAAATAGCTAATCATTGACCAAACTCGCATGAAAAAGAAAAAACAGTCGAGGGACCGTATATTACTTATGAGCGGTAACATCTTCTTTCTGCCTCCTCCGAGCAACGAACACGAAACACTCGCCGTAATGACTAGCGTCCGTACCGGGACCAAAGTTATACTCAAAGATACGACTGGCACGTACATGCGCCGGTTAAAAACTTCAAAGCGGTAATCCTGACATCTGAAAAATGTCGCCTTCTCAATCTTCACCGTCAATATCGACCCAATCTTTTTATCATAATCTTCTTAGGCAAATTAACGAAGCGCTGCCAGGCCGACAACCCTCGGTGGGACTAATTTGTATTCGTTAAAATTGACACCGTGCGAGACAGCTGTCCCGCTTTCGCTATCTTTTCTTTCCAAGGGGAGGGCTATTGAGATTACAGCCGCCTATTGTAACAAATACGCTACCACACATCGACGCAGTATGCTAAACTCGCCGCGTTCAGACCGGACATTTAACCGAGTGCCGTCGTCTTAAAAAGACACCGAATTTTTGTTCGTTTAGTTCGCAGTTCTTTTTTTACGAATATTCGTCGTCAGTATCTCAACAAAGGCGGTGGCAGACTTATGCGTCTGAGCGGGAGTTGACATCGTCAGATACAAATAAAAAATAAAAACATGCCCAACGAGTGGATTACCGGTGGCGGCGTGGCCTCAACAAAGTATACGGGGACGAACAGTGATCTGCCGACACAGTCGAATTGCGAGCACACACACACACAAAATATCTCAGGGAAAAAAAATCTAATAAAGCCACAGGCACAATCTTGCAGATCTTCCGAGTTCATTGACCGAATGGGAAAAAAAAATCCCTATGATAGCTATGCAGCGCAAGTTCGTCTGCTTCTTTTTACAGGGGTTGTGGTGACGTCAGAAACACGCCGAGCTCTGATTGGCTCTGATCGAAGGACAGTGGGTAGACCTCAAAGCGAGCTGCTTCGGGGTCTACCCACTATCCTTCCGATCTGAGCCAATCAGAGCTCGGCGTCTTCTGACGTCACCACAACCCCTGTAAAAGAAGCAGACGAACTTGCGCTTCGTATAGACTTCGTTTCACTTTAAGGTACGACCGCAGCCGACGGTATACAATCCGATGGAGCCAATCCAGCCTTTCCAGAAGTGCGTTGTCATGGCGCTCGATGTCTTTGTCGGTATGAATTCGCCGGCCTGAACCCATCACACGCGCAGGAGCAAGCGCAGGATCTCGGCGCAGCATTGCACTGCGAGTTGCGATCTGGTTTATCGTCGGTGACGGCAAACGTACAGAGTGGCTCGCGCACTTCGTTACTGGGGAACGTTCAACGACGCTCACTGGACTGTTACGGTCTCCATCAAAAGTAAAGAGTCAGTCGGAGCGCACTGGCACAGAGCGGCTGGTGGGGGTCGATGCTGCTCGCGTTTTGGGCGATTCCATGTTCGTGTACGATGGAAGGAAATTGGTGCTTTGTCAGTGTGCGCCGAGATAATTCGGCTCCGTTATCGAGTTTAGCTTCCCCTCGGAGCGAAATGGAACTACTGTACCCACAACGCGCGCTGCGCCACGCCCCCACATCAGCCACCGTCTCGGCCACGCGATCCGCGCGTGTCTTTCATATCGGTGAAGACTGTGTACCACGATGGCGGTCTTTTCGACGATAATCAAATGCGGAAACCAATGCTGGCATCTTCAGATCAAACGTGTTATTCTTCCTCAGAAACTAAATGACAATGCACAACCTAAATTACCCCGGCACTAAATGGTGCAACAATGGAATATATCTTCAAACTGCCTATAAATTTAACTGAAAAAAAAACCAAAACCAAAACAAGATTAAGAGAAGATGAACAAGATTTACATTTTAGAACAACTATATCGATATACCCGTAATATAAATATGCCCACAGATTTTCCATGAACGATCCCGGTGCGGTGGTGTCAATAAATTCCCACTCTTTTTTTTCGTAACAAATTGGCTTTATTACTAAAATATCAAGGTTCGTTAGAACCTCTATTGGCTTAATACCTGTTATAACTCAAGTAACTAAGGTCGGAGATTTTTTTTCTTACTTAAAAGATGTCCCTTTAATGTCCCTTGAAACCGAGAAGACTATAGTTCCCCTAGTTAATTAATTACGGCGCAAACAGGCCACAACGGCTCCAGGCATGAGTGTGCGGCCAACTGCCCCAAGTGCGTTCCTATCGCATGACTCTCCAATCACCCGTCGCCCGTGCTCAGCCCAAACAACGCGACGCTGGAGTGGCGGACAAAGGCAGCTATGTCAACAAGGTGCCTCTAGATCGTTGTATAAACACGCCACGGAAGGCCCAGTATGAAACGAGGCAATCAATTTACATATTGGACCGCGATCGTTCTGCGAGGATTCGATGATTGTGTATGCTAATTGTCCTTACTGGGGCGTGCCCGTGGGTTCGCGAACGCATTCCATGTTTTGTGACACCTGTTAGTGGGATACGTGGAATTTAGCGGTACTTACAGAACAAATAAAAAATAAGGAAGTAAGAATAGACGGCTTCAGTTAAAACATTCGCGACAAATTGCGATAAAGCGCCAGGTTCTGACTAATATCTTTCATTTTTTATTCATTTATTCGATGGAGCGACGTCGATGGATCAGTAGAGGGATACTCTATATATATGTTAGGAAATGTTCAACATCATACTTTGTACAGAGCCTCTATAAGAATAGACCAAATGTATATTCGTGGCTCGAGCAGGCCCACATTTAGTCAATCGATTTGACGAACACCGGGATGTATGGTATCCCGATAGATGAGCAACAATTAAGCCAATCGCCGTTTGCTTCTTGAAGATTACTAAACATTTGTAGAGAGTTCGACGCAGTCATCACAAATAGGAAATCGTCATTTTTTCCCGTCTTTCTCTTAAAGAGCTTTAAAAGCTGTTAACAAAACTATAAGCGTTCGGGAAGTGGTCACGTAAGACAACGACCTAAGGACATTTTTATTGAAAAAAAAACCCCGCAAAATTGTTGATCTCATATTTCCACTAACAGCGTCGCTCAGTACATAGCAGAAAAAAGTGTCAAACTATAACCTTTCCTAAAACGGCAAGCCTCATTGTAGAACACGAGGATTAATTCAAACGAATACAATCGTCAGCCAAAAAAGATCAGATGCGTAGCGGCACTGTGTTGCACCTGCATGCCAGATTGTGTCTCGCTACAATTTTGCAAACCTTTGACGCGTCTGTTACCTGCGAACACTCGAAAAAGGGCCACCCAAGTTATAAAAGCCACCGCCAAATGTAAGGAGGCGACACTAGAACTCGATTATCACTTCAGCATCCGAGGCATATTTACACTCGCTTGCCAGATCAAGTCAGTGGCAGCGAAATTGGGGGAAGGGAGGGAGGGGGGGGGCAAAAAAGTTCGAAGCGGAAACGAAGTTCAAGAAGTTAGCGGCTGCCTCCAAACTTCGTTCTATATACGTAGGAAAAAAAAATCAGCCTGGTCTTCAACGCGACCGTGTCATACAAAGTGTCCGCGACAAGCAGCAACAGAACGTAATTAGCCAATGCATACACTGAACCTACACACGTCTACATAAAAAAAAAAGCGTGCTCAACGTTTACATATATGCGGCTTTGGGGTAACAGGTCTGTAGGCATAGCGCCCTTGCGGCCTTTTGCGAGCAAAGCAGTATAGGCGCTCTCATTTCGAGATGCAAATGAGTCAATCATGACTGAAATTAGCCGCCTCCATTCACAAACGCGCGTAGAGGCGTGCACATTCCCCCTTTTCGACATTTAGTTTCCTTTCTCGTAACAACCCGCTAGCTGCCGGCTGTGAACTCGCCAAGGTTCCCCGGATCGCCCCAGGCTACTTGCCAACTAGGTGAAAAGTTAGTCGCGACATTATAAACGGGTACACCACCCAGACCTAATCACCGTGTTCCTCCACCAGACCGACGCCATTACGAGAAAATAAAGAAAGTACAGGCGATCATATAGAATGTCCCCTTCATCGCGGCAGGACAGCTAATTAATTGCGTTCGCTCTCAAGTATACACAGCGAACGAAATTTCTGCGGCGCCTTTAGTAAACTTACCGCGGCGCATCCTAAACAAACAACAAAAAAAGGAAAAAAAATACACCCGGGTTTAAATTAGTTTTTGCAATCCCATAACGATGCTCTCGAGACATGCTCACCTTTGTTTTATAAGAAAATATAAAACAAAACAAAAAGTTAAAATAAACGCCGCTTTTATACTGCGTCTCACCTTAATAGACCTATAGGACCAAGGGTGCCTTCATGTGCGCTTGGCCATTGAGGCACCATAAATAGAACCTATTGCTATATTACCCAAGCATCAAGGAGAATGCAGGGATTGGTGTTCCACGCGCCGCACGTGTTGGCCTCAGCAGTAGTAACTTTTCTAAAGCAAATACCTAAAACAAATGACATCTTGCACGCGCGTTCGTCAACGCTTTATATTGGTTATTCACTTCGACTTTTTTATACGGGCAAGGCGTGCGCGTGTGGTACGTGGAACACCAGTCCCTGCATTCCCCTTGACGCTTGGGTAGTAGCTTAGGCAATATAGCAACGCCATACAAGCTATCGAAAGAGTGTCACCTGACCTTGGGACCACGGAGCTGGACTGGCTGCGTGGGATACGGCTCGTAGTGTCCGCGGCGGTGCGTCGTAACGGTGAAACGAAACACAAACTGGAACAAGATCAGCGCAAAGCCTGCGAGACCCACCGCCTTGGTCGGAGCCCGGAGGAGGAGATGTAGGGACCCTGGTCGAGAACGCGACAAATTTAACTGCTCCCTCCCGCTTTCTCTCAGCGTCGAGCTTCCGGTAAATAACAAGATTAAGAAATGCCGGAGGCTCCTAAGAGCTCACGCGTGAGGTGTAGTGTAATGCCACTACGCAAATTGCGTTAATAGACTGAGGGAAAATAAACGCCAAGGCGCATGCATACCAGTACCTCCAACGTTCAACCATAGAGTAATATAGTAAACGTAAAGAGAGGACACTGAAGCCGATTCGCGGCCCAGATAGTGCGTTTAATGCCCTCCGCTACGTGGCGCTTTTGTGTAATTTGGTTAATATTAATTGGAGCTCTTTCTCCGAGAAGTATTTATTTTTTAAATTGTTATGCTTTAGAATTATTTAAAGTAATTAAAACGACTAAATAGTTTTGATCAAATACGTCACAAAAACCACGTGATGAATGGCGCCTGCCATGGCCTGCCTGCTTGCCTGCACGCCGTCGCCTCTGCATCATTCTGCATGGCCTCTGCCCGTCCGTGCCGTGCGTGCCGTCCGTCTGTGCTTTCTGCTGCATCATATTCGGTCGACTTTGCATCAATCAAGGTGACGCATGACCGCCCGCGTCCTCGCATGCTCGGCGGGAATTTGTGGAGCCGATCGGTTTGAGTTCGTGCTGTTGTTTCCGCCGGGCTGTCGGGCTGCACTTGATTGTGTGGGCATCTTGATTTTCGATGAGATAGTTTTAAAAAAGAACTTAACTCACGTCCCTGCACGCAACATTGTCCTTGGATTTACAGATGACGGTGTTGAACGTATTTCTAACATTACAGATAGAGCCTTGGTTGTTGTGCTTTCTGAAATTTTCAGGAGGTGGGGTGGGCTTAGCCCCTTGCATACACTGTTGGGCAGGCACGTAGCCAGGATTTTGTTTCTGGGGGGGGGGGGGGGGCGCTTATGACAAAATGCTGTATGAGGGGGAGGGGGCAACCCCCCCCCCCCCCGGCTACGTGCCTGCTGTTTTGCACACTCCAACAACGTCTTCTGTTAAACGCAGTCTCCTCAGTTCTCTCATTCGGGAGCTAAAGACTGTTGGCTTCACAGTAAAGGCTATGGTCTGTGATTAGGGGCTTCAAACGTGAGCTTGGCCAACCAACGGTGTGTGTGTTGATAGGCCATTTTTTGAAGTTGACAACGAATATGTTTACTTTATCTTTCATGTTCCGCACCTCCCCAAAACAACCAAGAGCAATCTCCAAGCACAGAAACTTTGCATTGGAAATGAGGTCATTGAGTCGTCCCATATTGTTGAACTTTATCGTTCTACCCGTGAGATGAGCTTGCAGTTGGCTCCGAAACTTACTGAAAGACATTTTTCAAAAACCTTTCAGTAACATGGAAGTAAATCGTGCCGCACAGGTAGTGAGTGCCTCACTCGTTCTTGTAATCATATTTCTTGTTTATGCCAAGGAGCTTCCTGAGGCAGCCATGGCTACAGCCTATTTCTGTGATAGGATGTACATACTTTTTGATTGTCTGAATAGCTCACGATTCAAGAAGACAGGACAGAAGTTTCGTCATGCCATTCTGAAGGGTGAATCTGAAATACTCGATTATCTACACCAGCAACTCGGATGGATTTCAGCATGGCAGTTCCAAAGTAGGAGACAGCCACAAGCCATCATAGGGTGGCAAGTTACTATAAAATGTATCCTCATGCTCTGAAATGAGCTTTCAAACAGCCATGACTTTAAGTTCTTAGTTACACGACGCCTGCAGCAAGACCCACTTGAAAAACCTTTTGGAGCTATATACGACAGATCCTAGGCTGCAACACAAACTCGAAACTGCATCAGTTCACCGGACTAAAACAGATAGTGATAAAGAAACTGTTCAAACTGTCGAACAATGGAAACGTAGACGATGACAAGGCTGACCTCTTCAAGGAGCTGCCAATACCTTCGCATTATGGAAGTTCAATTTCAGACAATGTGGGATGTCTTCCGATCGATAACTTCCCACCACTAGAGGATATTTCTGAGCTAGCATCAGACATCAAGTCTAACGTAATTGGTGACTCGTCCACTTACTACGTGTGGGGCTATTTGATCAAGCTTGTGCTTGAACAGACTATTCACAGCTGTGGCTGTTCTCAGCTGCTATGGGATGAATCTGATAACTTGACCAGGCCTCACCAGTACTTTCTTGTGCTTGAAGCATACCACGTGCCAGGAAAGCTCTTCGGGAACTTAGTAGTACGATCACAGGTTGCCTTTAATTTCATTCAGCAACTAGAAAATCACTTTCTTCCAATAATAGAGAGTGTGGCACATGTTCGAGGAGTCTATTCCGCCGTGTATCGCACACTTTGAAGTCTGGGTGGTTTTAGCCTTTGCTCAGAGGAGTGCCACAAACGGCTTTTAAAAAAGTTTTGCAGAATACGCGCTTGAATTGGCATGTTCGATTACTTAACCGGAATTCGGACAAAGTTCGGTTGCACTCTTCAGTGGCCGGTAAGCAACTAGACAGGTTTAACTGTTAATAATGTATTAACGGAGGCGGTTGCCAAACCAAAAATAGAAAGCGCTTATTAATTGATCGGTGCTGCTTGCACTCCAAACATTTGTTTCCCCTTTTTCCAGCAAATGCGTATCACAGCTGACGAACAAAAATACTTATTCACTTTCTACAGAATTTCTATAGAAAATAGTGTATAGAGGGTCAAAATATTCTAAAGAAAATGTATCCAGTTGTATCCAGTGTCCATAGTTTTTTAGACTCTTTTTCTGAAGCTATTCTTCTTTCCTAAACAATTTCGGGGAATGTTTAGGGACGTTGAATCTTGTCAGATTTCGAATAGAGCTCTCCTCGTTTGGTAATAGCTTGCCCGCAGTGAGTTTGAGGCTATGCAAATTGGTGATTTTTATATTAGCCGGAAATTGGGAATTTGTTCTATCCGGTGTGTACTTCGCACTCTTATTATACTCTTATGACTGGCAATGATCGCGATGTGTTATATATTTCTGTACTTACTTCCCGTGCCCGAGTCGGCGTGAAAGTGAATGAATCATTCAGCATGTTCTCTGTGGAAAATTTTTGTTAACTTGGTTCTGCTAACAATCTATTACGAAGTGTACGATATGCCGAACTCCTTCATATTAATTTATCTTTGTGAGTATCAGTTTTGTATAAAACATACAGAGCTTTTGAAGTAAATCATGTATACATGGATGTGGTCCAATAAAATGTTTTCGAACGACTTACTGTTGTTGACCCCAGAATGCTCCACCAGCCAGGAGTCTGTGGCGATTGTGTAACTTCGATGTTTTACAATAGGAAAATAACAAAAAATACACCTCTGTTTTCTAAAGTAAATTGAAATATTCTGTGACATATTTTGCACGGATTCTACCGTAAAATTTAAAATAAAAGTGCGTCAATATTAGAAAAAAAAAACAAAAAAAAACAGCGGCTTCGGGAGTCGAGGAGCGAGGCGGGAAGGAAAAAGAAAGAGAAGGGTACCGGAGAACCGGAGCAAAAACGCCCAAACCGAAACCGAAACTAATTTGACCGGAACCGGAACCAGATTATGCTTAATGCCGCCCGCTAGGAGCGCTACCGGTCACTCGTCTATCTGGGCCGCTGGGGCCTATGGCAGTGTCCGCTCTTTACCTTGTGTATATTACTCTATGGTTCAACCGCTAGCCAACACACAGGTGGGAACGACGCGAATTTAGAATGGAATTTCCGTTTCCGAATAAAGTTGACAAACCTCGGACAGTTTATGCAAATCAAGAGCTGTGCTTAAAATAATTTTTCTCTCATTTTTTTTTTGGCTGTAACGGCGTTAAGCGTGTAACGTTTGTTTCTTTAAAAAAAAAGAAGTTGTCACACTTGTGACAAGCATTTTGTTCTGAAGGGACTCGCATATAGAGGGTATTTATTGGACGCCATATTTGAAGGGGATGTTTAGTTCAGGTCATTCCGTCTTTGCAAGCCTGTCGAGCTTGCTTATGTCACCAATGCTAAAAAGCATAAATGCTACGCGGACAACAAAGTTGGAGATTTTAACGAGGGCTTTCGGCTGTACAATTTAACGTCCTGGAGGAGGCAAGTTAGTTTACGAGAATGTTCGAAAAAAATATAAAAATTTTGCGCGTCGTCGTTTTTTTTTTTTTTTTTGGCATTTACCTGTAGAATTGGTGGTAAAACGTTTCATTGAGATTTCAAGGAGCGGTGTTATGGTGGGCTTTGTTCATTCTTTTTATGAGCCGGAAGTTCTCTGGGACGTCAAAGACTTGAGCACCACCTGGTGGTGCTTGCCATGAAAAGAGTCCATAGAGGAAAGCACGCTCCGTAAAAAAAAATAACAACAAAAATTGAAAAAAAAAACGCACGTGCCTTTTGTTTGATTTTGTTAAAGCCTCAACTTCTCCGTCGTTCTCAAAGACAATTTCCGAAATAAGTGATCCTGGCTGTAATATCGGCGACTGAGTCAGTCAAAGTAGTCTTAGCTGACTTGGGTGAAATGACTCGATGAGGCGCAGTCTAAGCAGTGATGTCCGTAGGTCAAATGAGAAATAGTGGGAATAGCGCCGACTAGCGCTTCCACGGTGCTGTCTTCATTCGGCAGTTCGAGTGGCCACTCATAGAGGCTGTGTTCGCTTTCCGTCCTAGATTAGGTACTCTCGTTCTTCGTTTTACGCCATGTCAGAGTAATAATTTCGTGCCCATTAAAAACAATAGCAAACCGTGCCGAGTTTAAAATATGCAAACCTCAAATTTTAAAAGAAAGGGTTGAAGCTACGAATAAATTATAGTGAAGAATTATGCAGAGCTAATATAGTCAGGCTAAAACTAGTATTTGCAACGCGTTCACCATTTCCCTTTCTGTGTCTGAACGGAGCAGACAACGATATTAAAAACAAAACAAAAAAGAAAAAGTGTAGAAAAAAATTACCTTAGCGCTAATAACCAAATTTAAAAAAAATATATATTTAACAAAAATTGAGAAGAAAATTACCAACAAAAACAGTAGACGCTTGCAAACCGTCTGCACAGGGAAGACGTCGTCATCATTTAATGTATAGCACCTCAAACGGTGTGAGGAGCGTGAAGACGTTTCAACGAGGGACCAATGAAAAAGAAAAGGGCAGTCGGCGGCTGTCAAAGGAAACACTCCAACAGACAGGGAGAAAAGGGGCGCAGTATACCAAGAGGAACAACACACGAGCAGAGCAACCGAGAACATCGAGGAGTGTTAAGAAACCCGGCACAGCCCGTCTCTTCCAAAACCTCTCACACGGTTTGAGTGGTCTGAGTAATGTTTCCGATGTGGCTCCGTCTGGTTGATGCACATGAACGTGCCAACAAAAATTTAGACAAAAAAAAAAAAAGAGGGCGAGAAGAAAAAAAAAGCAAGATTAACGCACTGAAATTTCAAACTGCGGTGACTTCCTTCCGCGTCTGCGGATTTGAGGCGCGCCAGTGAGTTTTTCGAGGGAACAACGCCGAATGAACGATGAACCCGAATTTGAAATTCCCCAAGGAGTCGTTAATTGCGGGACGTTTATTCCGAGCGTAAGTTCAGGGGGTAAGCTGAATTCAGTGGCGGGGCGAGTTCCCTCGTGACTGCCAGAGGATAATAGAACAGCGCAAACAACACGATAAGCATCGAAACAACAGGGCGCTTTCTTTTGTCCTCAGGTTTTGTGCTCTCACCCGTGTGCTCCTGTCACTGGTTTTGCGTGTTTTGTGCGCTGCTTCGTTACTGTTAAGCTGTATGGCCCAAGACCGGCGTTGTTGTGCAACCGCAAAAACACTGTAATGGAGGATTTCTTTTTCCACGAATAAAACGATGAAATAAATTAACATTCGGGTGGAAAGGAGTGCATATCTGGCACGATTGTTTCTCGTAAAATAATAAAATATCCCCAAGCACGATCAAAGTTCTTGTACAACTGAACAGCCAAGTGCTTGTGAGCGAACGTTTGTCTGGGGAATTTTCGAGCGTGCTTTAATTAATAACAGCCTCCAACAGGCACCTCTCGTGTCTTCCTGTGAAACGGTTCTTCCTGGGCGATTGAGCGGATGTCCAGCACGTGCTCAGTTGCCCAAAGCTGCTTCAGTTAGGGATGAGCGGTTCCAAAGTGCAGCCGCCTAGGCGCTTTGAAATCTGAGAACGCATGGCACTTGAGCTGGCGTGGTTTTGTATGATCCCTCTTCTGTCTTCGTGATTCGTCCTTCGACGTTTTTATCAACTAATGCCTCAATTTCATTGACTGCGGTGCGATAATGAGATACCAGGTACTTTCCATTCCCTGCGTTTCTTAAGGTATAAGTCACATTACCGTTTCTCGCGAGCATGAATACAACCTGCATATATGGTAATCTTTCTTTTTTTACTTTTATTGCAACCAGTAGTTTAGACAACACTAACCATTTCACCGGATCTCCAAGGAAAAAAAAAGAAAAGAAGAAAACAAACAACCGGATCCTTCAAACAAGAAAGAGTGTGTTCAAACATCAACCCCCCGCACGCCCATCCTCTCGGTGACCGCGAAAACCCGTATATATATATAATATATATATACATATACTTGGCTCAAGAAGGGGTGCTCAATCCCGGTCAAAGTGCCACCCACGCACCAAATAGGGAAGGAAAAAAAATAGAGAAAAAACGGGCGCCACGGAGGAAGTTTACAAGAGGGGCGTGGCATCGGCGGCCGTATCACAGCGATCTGCGGCGGCGAAAAAGCGAGAACACCCAGGAAGAGAGGTCAGCGCGGCGTCGGCGCACCTATGCATACAACCACACCGGACTTCTTCGGTGTACCGTCGGAACGGCGTATAAGGAAACGAACAATTTAAAGAAACCTTGACGGTGCCCGAAACAAGAGAGGTTCCTGTGTGATGGGGTCCACGTGAAAGCGTGGCGCTCCATCCTGCTCATCATGGCGGACGAACACACACACACACACACACACGCCGCATCACTTATGCATGCTTAGGTTTCTTGTTTCAGATTGTGGTCCTCGAACCGGAAGGTCAGCCCGGTTCGAACGTCAGCGGGGGGGGGGGGGGGGGGTTGCCGCCGTGTGCGGCTCGCAAACGTAGAGCAGTCGCCGCGTGTGTTCGTATACACCCTTTCTTGCCCTCTCTGCGACGTCGCTTTCTTTACTCGTTCTTGTTTTTATTCCTCCTATGACGGGCTTGCACGTGCGTTTGCAGCAGCGTGATAGAACTGTCAAGCGCGCTCACCATCTTTTGGCTAGTACTGTCGCTTTTCTAATGGAAGATTTCGTTCGGTGGATTACGAGCGGTTTTGGAGGCTTGCTTTGTTTGTATCTTCTTGAGCGCGAAATCGCGCGCTCGCATCTATCGCATTAAAAGCGCGAGACAGGGAGCGCCTTTGGATTGCTCCAAGCCCACCGAAGGACTTTCACATAAGATTACCCTCGGTGCTTGTCACGCAAGGCGTGATGAGCACCGAGCATCTATCTCATTGCCGCTCTGCAGCCAATGAGATCGCTCTATTTGCTGATAACAAGGTGGAATAACCAATCACTTGGCAAGAAGCGTCAATATGATAAGCCACGCCCTGAAATTCTTAAGCTGTCACTAACCAGAGCTTTCTTCTTTTTTTTTGACAGGCCTTAAGTTGTTGCGTTGAGTGGTCAGATCTGATCGTAACCCTGACTGTAGAGTCGAAAAAAAAAGAAAGGAAGCTCGGATATGGTAACGGTAATCAAACTTGATTACAAGTACTTTTAGTAAAACAAAAAGGTATTCGACTAGATCACTGTATTACTCGAGAAGAAAAGTAATTCGTCGTTACTTGAAATATTCAGCGTTACCCTTCCGATGACTTCAGAGTTTAAAAAAGATAGGAGTTTCTCTCGGTTTGAAAATGGCTCTTTCGTACTGTCCAGTATTGGGATTAGAATCGCCGGATTACAAACTACTCATTTTCTTAATCCACCATTTTCTATAAACCGTCCTCTCCTTTCGGAAACTGGGTTCGAGGGTTGCTAGGTAGGAAACTCGAAGAAACCAATGGCGCCTTTAGGGAAGGGGAGGGAAAAATAGTGACTCTTACTATTCATTTTAGTACTCGAAACGTAATCAAATTACTCTCGCGATTACTTCCTAATTAATGTATCCAAATTATTACAAAATATGTCCAAAAAGTAAATCATTACAACTAGCTTGATTACCCGTAATGAGTGCCGCACAAGTCTTGGCTATACACACGCTAATCCCGAGCAGCGTAAAACACGGCGCGTTCGTCGACATGACGAGGTTTCCTAAGCCTGCGTGTCTAATAACATCGCCCTCTAGTCAAAACATATGAATAAAAAAATATATATATACGAAGCTCGCGTAATTAGAGAACAAAAGAGCGATGATAACACGCTCCATTGTTCTTCAGCGCCTCGTCAGGTTTCGCGCTTTTGCACTTTTTCTGCGCCAGAATCGATCAACGAAAATTACCGGAACCTCGCCATAAGGTAAACAATACGAGTTTGTTTACCTTTCATCAAAGTATAGCCTGAAACACGCGCTTCAGGCGTGTCAAACCCGGCCAATGCGCCAGACACATGTAAGGCGCCTATTCTTTTGTAAAGACCGCGCACCACTGGAATTCGCTCATGGTCCTTTTTTTCTATATAAGGTCTAAACAGTTCCCGCTCGCGTGATGACGAAGCACAGCGTCCTTAGTTGCGAGCATTAAGCAAGCACTCTACATTTTATATCGGTTCATATAGCGAAAACCGGAGTTAGGCTCAAGTTTCGGGGGAACGCAAAATATGTCTGTTCAAACAAAGCGTTATCTGTGGCGAATGCCATTTGATCAAACACTAACCGTATAGCGTTGCGTATAGTACAGCGGCGAGGAACCGTTGGAATGAGCACGTGACCCGTGGCTCCCGGAAAGTTTGAATTTCTCCGCGTTAGTAATGAGAAAAATGTATCTGCGTGTATAGCTGCATGGTCCTACGCTATCTACGCAACATAGAGACAGAAATTAATGTTGCGCGCTGCCTGCTGCGCACTATCTAGCGCATGCAGAATCTCACACAATGACTAATCCGGTTGTACACTGTATACAGAGATCACGTATTACGTTAACCATTTTAGAGTACATTCTGCAGTCTCCTTCGTTAGAAATAATCTCGAAGTTTGTTCGTGCGTTTCAGATAAAAATGTGCGAGATTTCGAGATAGAGAGGCCTTAGTACGTCTAATTAGCAAAACAATTAATCGCATAGGGCGCGGCGGTAGAGATAAAATAGGTGTGGAATTAAGTATAGCATCCCCACGCTATATGCGGGCCCAATGATGTAATCGCTGTACGATAACACAATACAGATGCCACAGCAACTACGAGTTGACCAAACAACACGATGCACGAAAAAAAAAGAAGAAAAAAGATGTGATATACTTTAACGCTTTTTTTTTCGTCCTCTATTTCTCTACTTCCCCCATCTACCTCTCTCTCTCTCTCTCTCTCTCTCTCTCTCTCTCGTGAATGTTAAAGGCCAGAGCAAACTGGCTGGAACTTCCAATTACAGAACTCAATATTATGCGTCGCGAATTAGGACGCAACGCAGAACGCCAAACCCCGAAATCGTGTCAATTTAAGGTAGACTTATAGAACTTGGGAAGCGTCGGGGTGCGCTAAACATTCCACTAGCGCTGGTGATGCGAAAACGGGGATAATAAGAATATCAGCCGCGTGTCTGCATCGCCAGCCTTATGCCTGCTCCACGAGTGGAATCTCTAGCGCACCCCAGCGTTTCACACGTGCTTTGGGTATTTCCTAAAAGTCAGACCGATTTAGGGGTTTTCGACACTCTCAGCAAGTTTCTAATTGGAACCCGATGTTCATTTTCACTATAATTAGGAAGTCAATGAGTAAGTTTTGTCTAATTATTGAGCCAAATAGCATGCTTGATTTTTCTTGCAATCTCTGACGTTCGCCGTTAGCTGACAATTTGTTCCCGAAAAGAGTTTTTTTTTTTTTCCAGCGAAAGTAGGTAGAAATTTTTTATAGTCTTCGCTGAACCACCCGGTATAGATTTCCAATGTTTACACTTTGAAGTGCAGCTGCACAGTCACAATAAAAGGCAAATCATCCGTGCCCGGGACTCAAAATCGAGATGCCTAAGTAGAAAAGACGCTACGACTGAATGCAGTAAAATTAACTATATTTTTTTAGCTCCTCTCTGGACAAAAAAGAAAACAAAGAAGACTTTAACGCGCTTCCATATTTATTACTATTATGAATACGGTAAGCCCTCTTGGGGCCGTTACATTGGCTTGCGTCTTCCCATAAAACAATTTACCATTTCTTTTGTATATTGCATTTGTGACCGAGATAGCCCGAAAGGAGAGCTCAGGTGCACTGGAGAAGCGCTACATAAGCCCTAACGTATTTTTAAGGAAATAAAAATCAATACCAATAAAATGGTTGCAATAACGTCTGGGGAACAGTTTCTTCGACTTTAAAATAATGGAGGGTGGGAAACACGTCGTCTGTCTACACTCGGAACGGCCTGCATGTAGACAGGCAGACTAGATTTTTAACGTTACAGTTTACGTGCACGCACTTCATTCGATACATTGTGCACAGCGCTGTGAAATATGGTGGCTCAAGGGCGTCGATTTTATTAAAGGGCCGTACTTGCAAACACCTATATATAACAAATCATTAAACCTTCAGGAAAAAAAAAAAACTTTGAAACCCAGTAGAAGATTCCGTTGTTTAACCGTCTTTTGATCGCTCGAGGTCGTATGATAATAAACCACACATCGGAGAAGCATAATTGTGCGTACAGGACCTCTTCGCCTGCAATAAAATAACAAATGCAAATACCGCTCACAAGAATGCCACTAAGGATTACACGCGCGAATTACAAAATGCGCGAATTGTTGTGAGCTAAAGGCACAACCGTAAGCCTCTCTCTAATACCTCAACAAGGCCCGCCCTGAAAACCGGCCCTCACGAGCGCCTTTTATAGCCTAACAACTGTGCTAGGATCGTATACAGAACTCCCCCAGACGCTGTGACCGGCCGTTCAGAGTCAGGTCGGCACCGCTATCGAAAATAAGGTGCGGTAAATTGGCACCCTCGAGAAGAGGTCACACCTTCATTGTTTGTGCCAGCTGCGATCAGGGTGCACGTTCCCACGCCACTGCAGTGCCCTGACCGCGACCCACGAAGGCTGCAGCCATTCGCCGAGATGTGCTTGCGCTTGACTCCCAGGTCACGGCTATATACGTCAACCTTTTGAGTGTGCGGGTGTTCGTAATTTCATATAAATAAGCGCGCAAACCGTTTGGAAGTTGGTGCGAGTTTTTCGGTAGTTTTATGTCTTATTTATGTCTTTGGGTGGGGATCTCCACGTGCAGGTTCCAGTCAGCTGCTGAATAAACTTCATCCGAAACGAGCGGCCACTAAAAACACTCCCTCTTACTCCCCTTCCCTTTCCCTCTCTCTTTACCTTTCTATCACACACAGACACACACACACACACACACACACACACACACACACACACACACACACACACACACACACACACACACACACACACACACACACACACACACACACACACACACACACACACACACACACAGCAAAGCGCGCGCATGCATGCATGCCCAGAGTTCGTGTATAGGCTCCCTACGGGAGGCAGAGTTGCGCGTTCATCTCCGTAGCGCCGTCTTTCCTGCACGACATGTTGATCCCGCTCGTCACGTGATTGAATTCGGCGAATAGCGGCGCCGCGCATTCGAGGCGCGCGGCGAGCTCAAAAGCAGGGGAACGTACGCCGGGGCGCGTGCAACGTCTACTTTCCTGCACGGCACTTGATCCGGCTCCTCACGTGATCGGATCTCGGCGAATAGCGGCGCGGCGGCACGCGGAAAACAGACACGCAACTTTGGCTCCCATAGGGAGTCAACAGCTGCAGTGCTGTTTAAAATCCGATATCTCATAAGAGAGGGTTAGATAAGCAATCATATGGCTGCGAACTCTAATCCTGGCGTCGTACTTCGGCTGGCCATCTGCGCATTTCGTTCAAAACATGCGTACTCTGCAAAAAGAAAAGATACGCTACCTTCAAGTTTGTGCCAGCGATATACGGGTATCCTGAGAGCACGTTGAACATCCGTTTCCGTCGTCTCCTCGCATATGGTATGCACCATAGAGACGAAGTTCTAACGTCGATAGGCGGACAAAGAAACTATTTTTCAGCGTGACAATGAAACTTGTTAGGACGGGAATGATTTTCATCGGGTGTACCGCGACCACCCCGGTACATAACATACACGGAAATAACTTCGACAACTACGACTATACACTTCAAACGACCGCGTATACGGTCAAATATCCCAAATGACAAATAGCAGCGCGTACCAAAACTTCGATTAGGAGCTCGTTCCAAAATTCTCACAATGGGGGAAAGGAAGCGACGACAGAGGAAGGGTCCCTTCGCTAGAGGATCCGACGTCGACCAACAGCGGTGGCCCACGCGAGTGCACGCTTGCCATCGTATCCCATTGAACGCGATGCAGATTTCCGGCGCCTGGAAAACCATTACCGAGTCATTAACGCCGGATGTAAACTCGAGTCCCCGGCGAAAGCGCGTACACAGTCGGAAACTCGAAAGCAGCATGGAGTATACGACGATGGGGACCCGGGCCACGCCCCATCTATGAATCGATTGCGCATCCCGATTCTGCTTCTCGTTTTCTACGACGGCGGACGAATGCATGCGAGAGAATCGGCCGTCGAGTCCGACCGGGGGAATGTATACATTGCACCCCGTCGTGCGAGGTAACACTCTCGAGTACACCTCGATAAAGCGTCAACTTATTAGGGAGTTTTCGTAGACCGCTTTTTCCCTCCGCTCAGCTGTCCGCAACGGAGAAGCCGCTACTCCGCCTGCGCGCCGATGGCCTTGACTGTAGAGTTCCGGGTACCTTAGCGGGTTGCGGAGAGCGTTGCGGGACGGCGAAAACAATCTACGAAAACTCCCTAATGAGTCATGACTAATGATGGCTAGCGTTCAATGATGACTACGTACGGAAAACTCATTTCTGCGCCAAACGATGATCCGTTAGAATTCCCGTCGTGTATAGTGACGAGAGATGTCACAATGCACTTTTGATCGAAAGTATATGCGGCAAGAAACTGAGGGAGAGGAGGAGCCGACAGAACGCTAAGCTCTAACTGGAATGATTAGGGGGTAAACGTAAAGCTATAGCTGCAGCCTTTGTCACTGTTTCATCCTTCGCACGCGTTCGATTGCCCAACGCGGGCGCTCGGTGTTCGCGAATAAAAACACTCGTGGACGAATGTATAGAAGTAAAAAGGCAAGCTTAATCGCGCAAACTTCTGCCTGTCACTAAAACAGAAAGAAGCACCAGTATATACACCCAGCGACGGCAACCACGAAGCGACTGACCCAGCGCAGCCAGTCATGGCATCTTTTATGAGCCATTCAAACAACCGCCCCTCTGTGCACTGCCATCTCTGTCTATACCATGCTGTGCAGCGCGTCCTGAGCATGCGCAGTGGCTCTCCTCTGCGGAATATCATACACTGCGAAAGCGTCCGCAGTATTCGCTATTCTTCGCGAAGGGTTGCAACCGCGAGAAACGTGCATACAGGTTGCGTTGTAGGGAACAATCGGAGGGGCAAGCACGCGACAAGCTCCCAGGTTGGACTGGAACTTTCCACATAGAGAAATCATAAAGGTAAGATGAGAAAACAGGTTGGCCGCGGGTTCGAGACCCGTGCTTCCACGTGATAGTCGCTTGCGCTGCCAACTCGGCTATGGGGTGCCTTCGTGTGCGCTTCGCTTATAGGTTGATGACCCTAAGCAAAGCGCGCGTGAAAGCACTATTATGTGGACGTGAGGTCGTAGGAATATCTGGCTTCTGTTTTTTATCCTTTTATTCATGTAACGACACGTTCTCAAATTCGTATTCTATCACCACTAATGACTCCAATCGCCACCGCTAGCGTCACATTCTCGTGGTTCCTTCAGCACCGGCCGGATTCAAAACGTATTTCTCCATTCTCCAACCTCCTTGGGATAAAAAAAGAAGCGTATATCATCCGCGACTATTTACTGTGTCAATCATTATGCTCCGATTCGACTTCACTTTTCGCGCCTCCGGGTATCAGACAGTGAACATCTAGATACAGGGCTTATCGCTTAAGGATACACACAGGAGCAAATGTGTCCCCGGTGTCGCTTCAACGAGATGACAACGAGTGCGAGTGTGCGTGTGCAGAGTGGCCTGTGGAGTAGTCGGGTGTCAGTGGCGAGTGATTTCACTCATTGCGTGCGAAAAGTATCGAAATAAAGGGAGGAAGTGGGAATGAGAAATGGGACACGTGGACAAGCTAAGGAGATTGACAGACGGGCGATGGCGTCCGGCGCAGCTTTCCCGTCACAAGAGGCAAAGACAAAAAAAAGAGCGGGACAGATGACCGAAGAGAGAGAGAGAGAGGGAGGTGGGGATGTACCCATCGATTATGGTGTGCAAAGTTCCGTTTACTTCAGTTTTTTTTTTTGCTGCCGTTCGATGCGGCTATGAGTGTAAACCCTCTTCACTGAGGGTGAGTGCAATACATCAGCTGGAACAACCCGCACTTTAGGCTAGCTTTACTTGTCCAGATTTGTGAGTCAGAGTTTTTTTTTCCCTTTATCTTTTCAACAAGAGACATTTCACGAGAAACGAATGCTAACAGTGCTTTCACTGTCGTTGTGCGTTTGGTGCGTATTGATGTCGCTTTTCTCCTCTCTTAATGCGTCCCTGCGCTTGCTTGCATTTTTAGTTAAACTAAAAACGAAATACAAAGAAAAAACATTCTGAGCTTAGGGGAAACGCGACAACTGGACAACGTGGTGTGAACTCGGCGTCAAATCGGTATGTCTCAGACGATCGGTTGAACGATGGGTATTGTCTAACAAACATCATTCAATGGCAAAGATTCATGACTCGTGCCCACGGCAAAGCAGAGCATACCAGCTTCCTCAAAACTAGTAACCAGCTGCAACAAACTTAGCACAAAGTGCGGGCTACACATCCGTGTCAAGCCGCAGCCTTAGTGAGATTGTATTAATTTCATTCAAATCCGATTGGTGGGAAAATGGGAACACACAGTGTTTGAGACCCAGAAAGAAAGTGTTGTAACCCAGTAATTAATCCAATAAGGGTGTGAGTCGTTTAACTAAAAATACAGTTTAGAATACCTTACCCTATGACCATTTTCCCTAGTATAAAGAGTAGGCATTAAACGATTAGCATTTTCACGTTAATAAGGCCGTCTTGTGTCACTTCAGATGTGTTTGTAAAACCGCCGGCTTGTTTAAGCTCCGCTGAGGACTCGCACTGTTCTTTTCACCGTCGGCAGCAGTTAGCAACACGAGAAAGCACTCCTCAAAACAAAAGCAAAAGAAACAAAGCAGCTTAGCTCGTTATACGAAGCCAGCGTGATTCTCATATTTACATACGGCGGAAGAAAAGGACGCGCCGTTTATCTGGACGACAAAGTATCAAGTTGCACGTGTCAAGCGTCGATCGCTCCATTTCTGTGTAACACTAGAAGGGCGTACTCGGACGGATTACAAATGGCGAACAAACACCGCGAGCACCGCACTATACGATGTTTACTACCGTATGTGTTTGAGTGTACGTAGGAGGGGGAGGGGAGAGTTCTTTCTTCGGTCAATTTTGTTTGCATCGTTGTCGGCCGTTCCCTTCACGCGCCTTCACACCGAACAATGACGACGACGCTTCCCGCGTCAGAAAACCCCGATGGTTGAAGTCTATAGCTACATGGCAAAGCCGACAACCCTAAAGACACTAAAACCAAGAAAGAAATAAAGAAAGGAAGAGAGAGGGATAAGGGACACGTCGGGAACTAAAGAGGGCCAGAATGTAACGAGACCGTTCGCCATTAAAAACTATCGTGAGATCCACGGTTACCATTCGCTTATAGTCGCCGTCTAATAAGTACATAAGTGTAATTAAAAAGCCCCAGCAACGCGGGATTCGACGGAAATTATTAATTGGAAAAGCTATGGAATTACAGGTTATGCTTCCCTTCTTCCTCCTGTGCCATGCAGCCACGTCGCTAAATAAAGAGACACCAGCGCTGTGGTAGTGAACTTACTTTATATGAAGCATCTTCTTTTTATTCTTTTTTTATTCCTTTTTTTTACGAGAGAGAGGGGTATTCTTTTGCCGGACTAAATAAAAAGGAAAAGTCCGTCACGCTATACATTTTTTCTTAGTCACCCTTTCCCTTATTTTTTGTTTGAAGTGGTTTCATAAAGGAAAATAATAAAAATTATAATGATAATACGAAGAACGGGGAAAATAGTTCTTCGCAGATGACAGAAAGGGGAAAAGAGAACATCGGGGGACTTTTGTTAAGGGAAACAAAGATCCCTTTATTCCCGGTCTGGATTTCCGAAAGAAAACCATGCTAGAAGAACGGCCACGCACAGGCTGCCATTAATTTTGTTTTCCTTTTATATGGAGAGTGCTGAGCGATAATAAAAAGTACCGATTGAAAATAAAAATAACTGAAGACAAAACCACGAGAGTCAAATTCAAAGCGTTCGGACCCTTTTGTTGAACTGCAAGTATCCGGCATGAGGAGTCGACCTTGTCGATAAGTCGACTGGGTTATCGCACATCCGGTTACATCGAACGCTTGAATTCCCTTTTATTTCCATTTCAATTGTTAGGAATAGAAAGTTCAACTGATACGAACGAAAAGTTTTTGTGACTATGTATATTTTCGATACTTGGCCTTTTAAACACTTTGGTGAAGCAACCAAAAACAATAAAGCCGGTACGGTTACTAGAAGCTCTTCCGTCGGCATTTCGCTTCAGTCTTCCGAAAATCGCGCGTGCTCGGTACCAATTCAAATAAACCTTCGTATGGAAAATGGTACCACCATAATGGAATGCACTCGGTGGAGTCAGGTTTCCGAGGAAGTTTCAATGAGATCAAATCATCGTCGTCCAAAAATATTAAACACCATACGTAATGATGTTAATGCAATTAATGCAAAGGTGCAGCGAGCTGGACGAGAATAACGAAAATAATCCCAGGAGAAAAAGATCAAGGGGGACAAAGGACAAACACAAATCTCCAAACACAGCCAGGTGACGTAAATCAAGATCCCTAATCTGACAACACAGAAGTTGTCTACAGTTCGCCCAAGTAGACACCTAATCAAGAACGTTGTATACAAAGTATGGTTGTGCGAATATTCGAAATGTCGAATAGTAGTTTCGAATAATACACTATTCGATATTCGCTTCGAGAAGAACTGCACTATTCGCATTTTTCGAAGTGTTGATTGCGGAGGGTTAGCCCCGTTGAGTGCGCTTCTTACCGAGCGTCGTTGCACTGCGGCGAAGCCATACCCACGGAAGCGAGCTCCGCGGGTGTTGCTTCTCTGCGTTACATCGGTGCTCGGTAAGAAGCGCACTCAACGAGGTAACCCGCCGCGATAAAACACTTGGAAAAGTATGAATTTCGCAATTGCGTGCTTGGAAGAAAAGCATACATTCAAAGCGGGATGGTGCACGCGTGCCGGCTGTATATGAAAATAAATGGAAACTTTGTGAATGTGTATATCTACATTGTAGTAAAAGTTTCAAAATTAAACTAACTGTTATGCAAGAGTATGCTATGTTAGGCAGAGATGCCCTTACAACCTGCATTCATCATGCACGATTCATTCTATTTTAACTCGAGATTAAGGAAAGATTATTTTATATAGCAAGATTTGTAAATTCACTCAATTGGGTATAGTTGGCCATCTCTATACGATTCATTTTATGTCAAATCCGTCGTTTACTTGCCATCCCAAGACATCAGACCTTCTGAGGTCACAGTCCATAAATATAGATAGATTAAACTTAGCTTATAAATGAACAAGTGCAACAACCTTCACAAGTTTAGCAGGGTTTTCGTCTAAGCCAGGCACGTAGCGAGGATTTTGTTTCAGGGGGGGGGGGGGGGCCGCCCATGACAAAATGCTGTATGAGGGGGAGGGGGAGAGAGGTCCATGCAAAATGGGACATTTCGGGGGGGGGGGGGCCCGGGCCCCATGGGCCTCCCCTGGATACGTGCCTAGTCTAAGCATTATGCTATGGTAGTGAAAGACGTGGGAAAACTATTCAATATTTGAATCGAAAATATTCGGTCAAAACCACTATTCGCTTCGAATTCGCTTCGAACTCAAAATCCACTATTCGCACAAGACTATGGCAAAGCTATCAGAGCAAAAAGCCTATTGCAGAGAGGAACCAATTGCTCTAACGGGGTCAGGTGGTTTATGGGCCAGGTTTGCAACACGAGCTGCCAGAATAAAAGCTTCCGGACGTCCGCCAGCGTCTCGGTCTTTCCGCCTGCTTTCCTCCTCTCGACGCGACAACGCAGAGCATGCGCACTTGCGATCAATCTCCGCATGAAACAACGTTACTAAAACACTCAGTTGGGAAACTCACTCTTGAAACCCGGACGGCTCGCGTCCACCTAGACCGAACAAGATACGATTAAAGGGGTAGGGAAACCAAATTTCAGCGCTCATTTTGTAGCTTTAATGTGTTGCATGTTGCAGCATAACCTCAAAAACACCCGTCTTGCGTTGAAAGGCACAAGCAAACTAATTTTAAAGCTAATTAAACGATCTTTCAATGTGCACCTGGTGGATGCATGCGGAGCCTATTTGGGAGGTAATCTAGCAACGTTGGGGAACTTGCTACGTAGTCATGACGTAGCAGATTCCATCGGAGCAGCGCCGCTCTTTGGAATTTCAACATTTTCCTTCTTAGCTTTCCTCAACTCACAAATCGCGCATTGAACTAAACAGTCCAAGAAGACAGAAAGGAGGGACTCCCCTCTTTCTCGGAACCTCGTTTGTGCACCCGGATACAGCCATTCTCCCCCTCAATGACGCACACCCCATCTAAATAAAGTTTGTCCAACCATCCCCCTAGAAGATTAGCCAGTCGCTCAAAACTCGGACAAAAGTTGCTTTCCCCACCCAGTTCAGCCCTAAGCTGACAGTGTTGTGGAAGCTACGTGCTCTTTAGGCCAGCCACACGCTCGTCACCCCACGTGTACTTCGAACGGCTCGGTTGTAACGCGTTGACGCCATTCACACCACCACAACGCTGACAACGCCACCAACGGCAAAGCTCATAACCACGCCAGCCTTGCTACTTCACGAACACGGGAAATCTTTTCTTTCTTTTTTGTTTGCGTCGGATATCCCATGACGCATCACGCTCTCCGCTCGCTTCTCTTCGAGCGCTTGCTCGAGTGCACCGTTTGGAACGAAAAATATAGACCTTTTCATTTCAGTAGTTGCCTCACCGGCGGATAGAGGGCGCTGACGCACTCGGCGCCATCTTTAAGCTTAAAAGGTAAGACAAATTGGCTTAGGTGGCGTAAGCCTACCGCCCGATCCAAAGGGCTCAGCCGTATTCACCCATCCATCCATCCATTAGGTTGCTTCAATTTGGCTGATTTCGGTTTCAACGTGAACGCGGCTATGTTGCTGTTTTACGTTGTTTGGCTTAATTTTGTGATACGATTATTTTCCTTGTATCACACAACCTATTGAAACAGTGGTATTGAGCCACTTTGAGGACTACGAGATGTATTTTAGCCTAAATTGCGGGATCGTTTTACCAACTCTTTTTATGTATCTGATTATAGTCGGTTGCGAAACGCCTGACTGATGTACAGGAAAGATTACCATCGTCTTCGGCCGTACCCGATGACACAATAAAGAGACTAACACGTGAATGCAAAGATGCATATCGACAGCTTGATTAGTAATGTGTCGAATCGGTCCGAACAGATGAACTCGCGAGTTTACTATTCACTGTTTGGTGTTTGTGAGCACCCAACCTTTAGTGAACTTCGCTGACTAAAAACATATCGTGTAATGGCACAGATGATTGATATAAACAAGTAGTATCGTCTCGGCCTCTTTTTTAATTCAGTAATCGAGCATGGGTTGACAGGCCGAGTAGTAAATTTCTTAAATTATCAACCCTGCTAAAGTACTCATAAGCAGCATTTCGCGATATTGGCGCTAGGAAAATAAATTATTTTTTATGAACATTTGCTTACTCAAGATATGACATAAGTGACAGGCCCCTCAAATTGAATCTGGCATTTGTCTTCCGTAAAATTGGTCAAATAAAATTTTAAGGCTCAGGAGGAGAAATACCTCGGAAAGTTTGGCTGAATTCTAGCGCTTTGCACCACTTCACGGACCTGTGTGAACAAATATTTATTTGTTTGAACAAATTCGCTTTCTTAATATCGGCGTCGATCACCAGCCACCAGAAGTAAACGTCTATTCGCCATCGACAATCATGGACTCAAGTGATTGTTATGCAGGGTTTTTTTCTTTAATTTCTTCGGCGTCAAATATCGCGGACCCCAGATACGGGAGTTTTAGTAGATCGTTTTCAAACGCCCGCTACCGCTACAGCACGCGCTTCAGAGCACGCATCGAAGTGGCAGCGAGCTCGCTACGATTATTGGCCTGAAAACGATATACTAAAACTCTACTAACAAAAAGTAAAACAACATACGCAAAAAAAAACACGAAGCGTTGTCATTATGTGTGCATGCGCCGAACCCAAACCGCGTTTTCGATTTGCAAATAGAAACGACGTTATTTCTTAGTGCACACTAGTACTGTTAAGTGTCTGTGGCAGTTTCTTACACGAGAAGTCGATCCAAACTTTGTGTTAAAATAAATTAAGTAGATGGCACTGGTTACTAAACATAATCAATAAATCACTTAATGACTGTCGAAATGGGAGCGAGCACGGTATACAATTTCTTAAACTTCATAAGTAAACCGACACACCAAATGTTTACGTCGCAAAAAAAAAATATTGAGACCCTCATACACATGTAGGTGTGGTATTATGAACAAACAAATCGCCTGATGTTGACGTACCATTACTTCCAGCCTCAGATAAAATACAAGTTAAACGTTCGTTGTCTATCTCCTCCGCAGTTTCCTCACATAATCAAAAGAAACGGTTTTCAATATAATATGAATACAAAGAACGATACTTTCAGGAAATGCAGGTAGTCTCCTTGCGCTGACTTTGACGCCTTCCGATCCTAAATGCGGTATATAAATATACGCGCTTCTTACTGAGAATGTTCCGCTACTATTTGTAAAGAAACCTCAGTTGTCTTAAGGACCTTTGAACCTTCGTGATGTCTTAGTCGTCGAGTAGACGTATCGGACTACAGTTTTTGAAGTAACGCAAGAAAGCGCATTGAAACGCGACGAAAAACACGAATACAACGCATCCACCAAGACGCGGAGGGGAGAGCGGAGCAGCAAGTTGAAGCAACCTAATGGCCGCCGCGTCACGTGATTTCAAGATGGCAGCGCCCATGCGGAGGAGGGTGAAAAGGTCTATAGCCAATCGTTCAAAATACAAAAGTGCGATTATCATTTACGGTGATTATCCGTCATGCTTGACTGATTTCCTAACGAAATTTGAATATTTCAATTTTTGTTTCCGTACCCTTCTAAAGCGTCGGAGTCAAAAAGTCTCGAGGTACACCTAAGCACTTCTATGAGTTGTGAATGCGAAAGCATGCATGTCGTTCTGCCGCTCCCTTATTTCGTCTGCGGCGTACTGGCGTGGACGGCCGAGCGTGCGCTCTCCTCGACGCGCTAACCTCGGCAGTGGAGCCGCTGCCTCGCTCGGCGGCCAGATGCTTCGTGTTACCAGCGCGCTGGCGGCGCGGACACGCAGCGCCATGGGGTAGCGGTCGTTGAAACTGACGCGCCGCGGCCAATGGGAGCCTCGTTCCTTGAAACTATGACGCACGCCAGCCAATAAGACCGAAGCCGAAATCCATCAGATTTCTGCTTCACTGCGCTCCATTGGGACCGGGAAACAAGGTGCCGTTTGGCTAGGCTTTTCGCGCGGCTTCAAAGCTGGAGCCATCAGATCGCGGCCTCACTTTGAGAAAGGAGTTTAGGTGCAGTTTGGCGCGGCTTCAAAGCTGATGACGTCGGCTCGCTCCATGGGACAGTTAATGCTTTCGCATTAAAACATGAACGTTGCTTGATATAGCTACTGGAGATGGCACTGCGAGATGGCGTCACCGGTCCTTGCGCGACTCGACTGAACCGGTACGTGCAGTTCCCGGAGTGGCCGCTGCAGGAGAAATGGCGGCGTTGCGATCGCGTTTAGTCAGTCAGTCAGTAAACTTGATTGAACCATAAAATCAGATCTTATGATCTGATTTTATGGTTCAATAAAGTTTACGGAATGACTGACTGACTCCAGCCTCTTTTTTTTTTTCAAGGCAGGCTTTTTGGCAGTTTTTGTTTTAATGAGTTGTTCTAGTAACGTTGGCGGGAGACGTCCGCCATTAAAGTGCAAACGCTTCCTGTGGTTTCAGTTGAACCCTCTCTTCAATCTAGGCTCTCCAGAAAGGAGATCCAACCGTTGCGCCCCTAGCGGCTAAGTTGAGAACAAAATCTATGGGGACAACATCATGAATGATTTTGTTTGTGTTCCTGCGGCAGCGCTCAGCTCACGCGCAACCGACCGACGCATCAGCAGCCGGCAGGGGCTTGTCCACACGTTTCAGCAGAACGCCGAAGGAACTCGTGTCGTGTCCCATTTGTGCCCCGCGCTCGAACCAGAAAGATAACATAAAGAATCCAGTCCACAGGGCGTGTGTAGAGTAAACACCGAGCTCTATATAGAAAACAAGCTGGGCAAACCGCCCCTACAGTTTGTGGGACCTTTTCACCTTATACTACGCCCGATTCGATCAAGCCACGCTCCAGTCGTTCTCAAGGAAGTCACGCAGCACATCAAGTTCAATAATATACAGTATATCAACTCACATGCCGTCGCCCCAAGTCTTGTTCCCCTCCGGGTGCTGCAGCAGCTTGTCGGCTCCCCCAACGAGGATTCCCCTAACAAAGACTCTAGCTGGTAACTGTCAAATCAAGACTCTCCATGAAGAGTGTCCTCACCCCCGCCTGCTATCTCCTTCACATAACCAGCCCGACCCCTTTGTCTGCCGCCCCCTCACGCTCTCATCCAGGATCTCATGACCATATAAGGCCATGGGCACGGGCGAGAGAGCGCCACGGCACCTGTCTGGCGAGAAATCTCGCCTCGGTACTGCAACGCAAACCTCAACGGATGCTCGCTGGTAGGCGAGCTGGGGCATGCCGCCCAGGGCACTGTTTACTTGGCGGGGTTCAAAGGGTCTCAGACTGGCGGACAATGTCGGATTCGGCACTGGAGACAATGGTGGAGTCCCCAAGTGTTCACACCAGCGGGGAATGTGGGCGTCGGCACCGGGCACGTGGGGGGCCAAGGCAAAGGGTCTCTACAAGTTAGATCTCCTGTAGCTAACACACGCCTAGCTGTCAAAGCGAAGAACTGGGGGTTCTGAATTTCGCGCGATGGCCTGTAGGAGACTATAAAAATATAAAAAAAGACTCGTGACTTTTGTTCACATGCGCGTTTAACGCGTTAGGACTGTCTTCCTATAAAAGTAAAGCTGTTAAAAAAAAAAGGCTGTCAACATTCAATGTGCGTGAAACTTAAGCGCGTACATTTCTTCCTCCCAAGAGAAGCAGTCTGTCGAGGCTTATGCGTCCCCTGAGTCTTCAGCCAGATTGACCAATCAACCGTTCCTTAGCAAAAATAAATAAAATAAAACGGTGTCCGCGGACAGGCGAGTAGTATAGGACGTGCCCCAGCTTCGAAGGCATGCGGGCAAGATTGCCTTTTAACGCGTTCGAGGACGGAAGAGAGGGAGAGTCGCGACGATTAGTCCCTGGGCTCGTGGGAATCGTTACCGTTCGCCCTAATGAGGAGTCAAATGACGGTGGTACGCCGTAGTTCCAGAAATAATTAGAAAGCGCCGTTAACGCCTACGTCGGTTCAAGCTCCCCCTCGTAGCTCTTTCAAGCGTGTAGCGTCGTTGGGGGTCGCCTATCGCCTGGACGGACTCGCAAATTTGTGTTTCTGATTTCTGGGTATCGTATCTTCGCGTTTTCGAAAACTGCCATCGAAAGTCCTTCTCGCTTTTTCGCTCTCTCTCTCTCTCTCTCTCTCTCTCTTAATAAGCTCGTTCGTATCTTCCGCACGGTAGTTTGACATCTGTTAGGCTATAAAAACGAAGCCTAAAAAATAAAATAAAAAAACCCTCGAGTATCTACGAGAAGACAGAAATATTCAGACCCAGCCCTGCACTTCGTTTAATCGTAGCTCAGTCAGAGCGCTTGCCTATAGCGCAGCCGTAGCAAGCCATAGAAGGCAGAGGAAACGCACAGCACACGAGCCTAATTAATGGTAGCAGAGGGCATCAATGCTGGCTCGTGCTTGATTGGCTATGCCACGAACCACGCTGGACATTGCACGTGGTTCGATGCAAGTGCACACGAACACACGCGAGCTAGAATGGCGCACGCTTGCTCGTGGCAGCAAGTTCCCAGGCCGAGACGACGACAACGTGGCATTCTGCTGCGTTCTTGACACATGCCCTAGTCCGATTAATCTTGTCCCGTAGCCTACGCTCTGTCAGATGATGGAACGAAGTATACGGCATGCAAGTTCACGTGCTCTTTGAGCATCTCGTACGTTTGCTCCCCCCCCCCCGCCCCCACTCCCTATCTCAACCAATGATGGCTCACGCTTGGCTGCCTTGTCATCGCGCGCCCTTTGGGCGCTCTTTATGCCCCCGTTCAGTGGCATGCACCACCTCCTGCCTTCCGATGCGTCCATAAATGCGTTTTGAACAGCTTGCTCTCCGTATGGGATCGCAACGACAATAGAGAGTTTTAGGGAATCCGTTTTGCACATCCGATAGGGAACGATGGGTCGTCCGGTACGCACTGCTCATGCGTCACCACAGAAGACTCGCATATGCGCAGTTCCTACCGGAGGGCCCATTGTACCTAATCGGATGGGGAAAAACACTTCTCTAAAACTCCCTAGCGCCCGTTAGAACCACCTCGATCTCATAGCGGATAATTTAGCTCGATAAACTCGATTATATACACGGTGATAGCTGCCAATTCCATCCAGCCAGTCGGAGCAAAGGAGCGAGGCACGTGGCAGCTCTCGACGTGCCTTGCACGCGAAGCACACGACAATGGTGCGTTCTCATGTGCTTCACTCCGATGCTCGAAAAAGTCTCACCGACGTCGTAACATTTCGTCGTCTACCATATAATGGTGTAACTGAGCGAAAAGGCCGTTCAAGCACTTGGGACTCCTTAGAACCGAGTGTCTTAAACCTTAACCCTCTTAAAATCTCTTACGACGAGAGAACATACTGGCACGCGGGCGCCATCTGTACGGTGACCATGGAACTGCATATCACTAGAGCGAAGGTTTGGCGGTATTTGCGAGGTCGAATGTACGTACTACTTATGAGACATTGTCGTTTATAACGCTGGCAAAAGATTTTCGAGCCAAGAAAGAAAGAAAGTTGCGCGAACGAAATAGGAAATATACGGGACCGCCAAGTGTTCCACTCTCGTCGTCAGTAGATTGTAGCAGTGTGTCTCTGCACTCGACCTTATGTAGTCGGAAGTATGGGAACGGGCCTTCAAGGGGTTATGACACGAAAATTAAATGGATAGATTATTCTTGAAATGAAGTGCTCATAGGCTACTTATTGTATATACAGTTAAATTACGCGATTTTTTGAGCCCTGGTAATTGCAATATTCAATTTACGAATTTTTATCATTTTCATCTGTGGACCAGGCAACACTGCCGAAGTTAGTCCCACCATGGTGTCCATAAACCACGTGATCATGAACGCTCTCTCATTCTAGGCGGCCCCATGATCGTCCAAGCTCTCCTCGCCGCGGTACGATCAAAACCGCTCACGCAACACGGCAACCCGAACGCTATTCTCGATCTCACCCCCGGCCCGTTGACCTTCTACCCTGCACGCGCCTGCGAGGTATTCCCGGAAAACGGTGACCACGGCGAGTTCATCCGTAACTCGACGGTCGCTGGAGCTGGTCGCATTCAAAATGATCAACTTCCAAGATCTCTTGATAGCAATCACTGTCCTCGCTGCTGCGATCAATGTCGAACGCTTTGACAAGGCGAGCGATGCCGTAGACGTAATCGTCACGGACCGCGTGCTCGAAGCGCGGAAGGGAAACGAAGAAACTGAAGCTCGAGACGCCAAGAGAGCTCGTATGTAAGTGCGTGCAAAGAGACGCCGCGCGGGAGGCTGGCTACGTAGCCAGCCTCCCGCTTCGCCCAGATCCGCCCCTCAGGGACATGCATATAAATCGATTAATGCACGAAACTATCGCACCGTTTTCAAAACAAATTTAGCAGGATTATAGGAACACACAATGGGTCCTAGCAGTATTGTTATCTCATATTTTAATTTGGGCCTGTCATAACTCCTTTAATGCAAATCGGCAGGAAAGTTATGCCAACAAAAATCACACACGCGTCGAAAACATTACCAGCTATATTTAGGCAAGAACCCACGATCCAAGCTCAACCTACTCTATGAGCTGCGAGCACGCGGCTTTGAATCACGGTGAGCCGAATCGTTCAAATGCAGACCAGATGCCCCAACAACAACGTCCCACTGTTCCTCGGACCACAAAACCAATTCGTCATCGTCGAGCCGGGGCTTTTTCTTCCCAAAACACACGCGTGCGCGGCCGTTGGCCAGCTGCAAGCAAACCCGAGAAACAAAAAAACAAAAACAAAAAAGACATCCATGTCTTCGGTTCTCTTGGAGAGGGAGACAAAAACAAGCTCGGGCAACAAACCACAGGCACAAGTGCGCCGTGCTCAGGATAGCGAGAGAGTCGTACACAAAGGGGAGGCGAAAATAGAAAGACGAGGGTCTCAGGAAAGGAACAAGAAAGAAAGGAGAGGAAAAAAACAGAGTCAAGCAAGGGTTCACGAACGCAACCCGTTCATTGAGAAAGTGTCTAATGACCGTATGGGCGTCTATTATACGGAGTCGTGAGTCCTGGCCGCCCTGCGCTGCCGCTGGTCTCCCCAGTCACTCCTTGCCGTGCACGCGGGAGGGCGGGGACGCCAAAAAATGGTCCGTTTGCTTCTATTTTCCCACTTTTTTGTCGGGAGAATTTGGCTTGGGGCCAGCTTCTAAAGCGAGCGAACGAGCCAGTGGGCTAGCCACGGGGTCTCGCGGGAGCGAAAAGCGAAAGCATCCGAGAGGAAGGACCATTCATGAAGACTCAATAGACTCAGGGGGCTCGCTTATACTCCGCGCATAGAGACAGAGCAGAAGAAAAAAATGTAAGGAACGAGAAAAATAAAAATGTTTCTAGAGAAAGGATCCACCGACCGACCTTTCTGCGTGTTTTGCGATATCCCCGAGAAAATAAAACGCGGGGTCAGGCACGTAGTTCCTTGCCCCGAAGAAGGGTTTATAAAGTCGTCGTGCGAAGGACGTTTGACAAGCGGCAAGTTTATATTAACGTCGCCGCGGCGCGTGATGCCACCCTTATGCAAGATTATGTAGATTTGCCGCAAGCTAACTCTTCTTATCTCGTTTAAACCACGCTCGCAATAGCGGAGTTATCTCGTGGTCTCGCCTCATCGCTTTGGGTCTTCCGCCACCTGGCTCGCTTCCCCAACACGTAGTACTTGTGGTCGGAGCGGTCCACCTTGAGATTCAAAGATTAACACTAAAGTACAGTGCTCGGCAAACTTAAACGGAGCATGCGAGCTGCGTGTTTACTCGTGGCAGCGCTTTCGTGGAGGAAGTCGAACAACGGTTCCTTGACGTAGCACTTCAAGATGGTTTGCTGAGTGCTACGTCATGAAACCGTTGCTCGGTTCCCGCCAAGATAGAGCTCCCATGGAAATCAGTCCAAATTCACGTGTTCCGAATACGTTTGGTAAGCATAGCGTTGGTTAACAATAATCGACCTACAGATCGGTGTCCCTTGCCGTTCTCAATTTGCTCTCACGAATATCAAAATAGTGATATTGTTTTCTTCGTCGGTTCGTTTCTAATCAACCAGTTCCTGTAACATAGAGTCAGCTTTCAGCAGAATCTAAAGTTGAATTTCCTGAATTGCAATATAAGATTGCACTCCGGTGAAAGATTATCTGTGCGATTACAACCTCTGGAAAGCTGTGATTCTACGCTACCAGGACCCCTCCCTTCCGCTTAACTACCCCCCCCCCCCCACACACACACATTCTCTACACACACACATACAGACGGTGAAGTACAAACAAGATTGCTACCCTTCTGCAAAACATAAAGGTAAACCAACACCTCCGACCATTTCAGCCCGCTGCACCCCGCCGTCAGAAAACTAAATCTCCCACACCTCCTCACCAAACACATCTGCAGGAATCGCCTCCGCCGCGCAAAGCCTCTTCCATTGTCCGACCAAATCACCGCCACGACTGCAGTCTGGGTCGGAAAACGTATCAAACAGCGCCCCCAGACCAGACGACCTCATCGGGACACGAAAACCGAACTCCATTCCCCCGCGCAAGTTCGCTTTACCCACCGAACCTGACGACGACCGGACCCCGGTGCCAAAACCCGGGAGCGGTGGCCATACTTCGCTCACGCCTAAGCTGACCGTGCGGTGGAAACCACGCGCTCGCTTCAACCAGTCAGGCTTCTATCTTGCCTCACGTGACCACGCTCTTCCAGCCCGTACCCACACGCAGAGAGCGAGGCTAGGGGGGATAAAAGGGAATCAGTGGATTGGTCCGGTTCAGCGCGTAGCTCCCCACCGCACTGTCAGCTTAGGGGCCAACGGAGTACATAGTAGAAAAGAGTCGGGTGGCGGCAGAGATGCCGACGTTACCGCCTCTTTTAATGACGCCCCGCGTACGTGCGTGCGAGCGCTGTTTGTGTCCCCCACCGTGTATCGGCCGGCGCACGATCGCCGCGAAAGGCATCTGGATCCAGAGGCGAAACGGACAAACAAGAGAGAAAACACTGCGGCCTTTATCGCTGCAATCAGACGGATCCGGCGATGGGATGGACCTCGAGTATAGTGCCGTACAGATCGAGCCTTAATGGAGGCATAAACACGAAGCCAGGACTTTTCCCCTCTCTCTCTAACCCCTCCCTCACTGTGTGTAACCTTCCCGCTTTTCCCATCCGCGGACCCGGTGCTTTGGTCGCCCGAACGGTGTGTACACTATGCTCCGTTCGCAGCTGACAGTGCCGTCGAAGCCGTGCTCGTTGGGACCAGTCGTACCCGTATCGTTCGCCATGTGGTAACACGCCCCCCGTTCGATAGCCACGCGCGGGCAGGACAGGGTCAGGTGATGAAAGGGAGGCGGTTGGATTTGCCCGGCGAGCGCGTAGCACCCACCACGCTTTCGGGTTAGGGTTGAACGGAGTGGGTGTAGCGGGGCGGCTGGATTTCAGGTCGTTCTGTGTATCTGTAATGGCTCGCAGGCCCCGGATGCCAGCGCCCGAAAAGGTCCGCAGTTGCGGACAGTGACCCGGCGCTCCGAAACAGCGAACGCAGAAGAGGAACGCAGTTATGACGTTCTCCGCATGTAAACGTAACTGCTGTTGGCAAAAAAATAATAATAGTTTGTTTATACGGTACGGCGTGAAGGGTTACATAAACGCGAATTATAAAGATGTCGAGCTGATTACAAGAAATTCTCTGCCGCCCTTACGAGTAGTGCGGAAAATTGCACCGGCAGTCACATAAACGGTCTCGGTGGTCTTCGAGTGAACGATAAACGAAACGATGCGATCGTTTTTGTACCGTATAGCAGGGTGTCACGTGTTAAGCGTGTATTTTATGTCTAGTGAGACGTACTTTATATGTGGTAGGAACGCAGCCAAAATAAACTGATCCAGCTAGGAAAATATACTATAGCTATATTTTGTTTTACCTAAGTCCGAGCGTAGCCACCGCGACTTGATGGGACCAATCATACAAGGTTAAAAGCGCACCAACGTGGTGTTCGTCGTATTTCTGGAAGCGTTTTATTACTGCTTAACCAATTATGTACAGAGTTTGCCCAGTGACACTATTTGATTGGTACCATCAGCTCGCATATCGGCTGCGTCCGGGCTAAAGCTGAAACGAAGTGTAGCATAGTGTTTAAGATAAAAGTGAGACAATCAGCAAGTCAGCTGCCGGAATGAAGGCAATATAATGTGTGAAGATGTTTTTGGATCAATATCGTACCTCGATTCCCACCAAGGAGCAGAACGCAACTACCGCGTCAAAACACAAATGCGATTCCCAGCTATTTATAGAGCGAACGCTAAAACGCACATGACGCCCTCACATTTGAGATGTCATCCGAAAAGGAAGACCACAACAAGAAACAGCGAACCCCAACTTAATCGGGTGATAAATGCATGCTCTAGCTATGTAAAAGCGAGGAGACAACAAAAACCGGTACACTAAGCATATACACTATTATAGTGTCGTCCGAGTACGCCATATCATGTGAGGGCGTGAAACATCAGCGATGAAAAGCTGCAGGCGTTGAAACAACTGTTCCGGGGCGTCCTGTCCGCGCCAGGCAAAATGACACCTGTGTCCTCAGCAACCTGATCGCCAGACCTCCCACACGCGCCAACTACAATAGGAGGACAGCTGCGAAGCGTCAGAGCACGCGATACTCTCGGAACATCAACATAGTATACAACGCGCGGAGGGTTGAACAGCGCGCATTCGTGAAATAGAAACCACAGGTGCATGTCTGTAAGATAGCGGGTTATTTTCGAGGAGAGCGTTACAGTCTCTGGCGGGTTAGAACCTAAAAAAAACAATAGGGCCTCTATTTCCGTACGTGTAGTTCTCCAGCACAAACTTTCTGTACTTTGATTGCAGTTCGGTTGCGATTGTATATCCGAATCTCAAGTTAATACCGACACGTAAGCTTCGCTATAAGCACTATTGGGAACGGAGAGCACGAGTTGGAACCATGCTGCAAGACACCCTCCCGAAGTATTTCCCTTCTGAATTATCTCAGTTACTATACAAAGTTTACAATATCAGGGAGGGCATACCAGTTGTATCGCCCCCAGAGCGTGAAAATTGTTCTCAACTATGGTTCAGTGTCCAGTTTCTTTTTACAATATCAGGCAGGATATTCCAGTTGCGTCGCCCCCAGAGCGTGAAAATTGTTCTCAACTATGTTTCAGTGTCCAGTTGTCCAAGGCACGATTGCTGATTTCTCTTTCTTGACCCCACTAAACTGTCTAAAATATGAGTAATACAAATGTTTTAATTTAAACGTAATTTCGGTACATACTCTAGTTACTTCACGTAATCACCGGACAGGTATAGATAGACGCGTAGCAGAAGCTTTCGGACGCTCTCCTCAAAGGAGGTACCCGCATGGGTTCTCGGCCACTCCATCACACGTCAAAACAAGACCGGGCAGTCGCCACAGACTCTCTTCCCTGACCCACATCATCATGGGCGTCTGTTTGTCCTTCCCGAAACTTCGTGCAGTTTGCTCCGTATACGCATTCCATATGTAATCTCCGACGAACTTCGGCGGCTTTGTTCCCTACCGCTCGGAGAAACCGAATTACAGACCAATCTCACCCAGCGCAGTAACATGGATCGTATGCGCCATGTTTGCACACACACTACAGACAAGCAGGAAAGGATGAAACGGTCTCCCCACGAGGAGCGGGCGCGTGACAAGCTACGGAAATCTACTGCTCTGACGCGTGCTTATTTGCTGCGACGGCATTCCCTTTTCAGGTGATGGGCAGCTGCAAGAGAAACAGCCTTCATATATATTTAAATCTCGGGGTCAAAACCGCTACCGTAGAATGCGAGACTCTAAACCCAGGGCAGAGCCTTCCTCGGTCAGGTACGCGCCGTTGAGTTTGATGTAGTAGCAAGCAGTCATAAATACGATTGACTATTCACAGCGATTAATTGGGAAACAAAAAGAAAGTCGGAACAGATCATGAAGCATATATTTTGTATCACTTGCCCGGGTCTTCGTTTTGCGTTTTCGACTGTCCTTCCTCTGAACCTTTTCAGCACATCGTTGCGTTGCGACACACGATGCGCCACGCTGTCACGACAATTTCTAGACCCAACTTTTCGAGGTTCTCGGCGTCATTTGCGCCTGCAACTCCAGTGTTCTCTCGCCGTTCACAAACGCACATTTTCTCCAAATACGCACTTCCGAAATCCCCGCACTGAAAACTTTTAGTATAGTCCCGACGATCACGAATCAAGAACAAATAAAGAAAAAAAAACCTTTCTCTCCTCGTCAGCAGAGGAAAATAAAAATCGAAGCACAATTTTGCAGCGCCATTCACGTCGCCGCCGAGGTCGGAAGGATTTGCCGCTAAGTGCATAGCGACAATTTCTGAAAGAACGAAAAACTAGAAACGTAGAGTCGGTATTCGCGTTTCCCTCGAAAATTTCCCGTAACGCGTGCCTCGCGTTCGGAAGAGACTCTTCGAGTGCGCCTTCAACCGCGCCACTGCTCGCCAAAGCTGCGACTTTCTCCGGTTATCGGATCACGGAAAAATCAGGCGCTACTCCGGACGACGCACAACAACAGAGAACAGGCACGCGCAAACGCCATAGCCTCGCGCTTTCTTCGGGGCGCTATATGTGTGACCCTAAAGTTGAAAAATCGTCTCCAAAAAGAAAAAAGAAAAAAGCAAAAAAAAAGCAAAGCGAAGAGTTAAAGGGAAAGGTTCTTCGTGGCGTCGCCACTATACCAAAGCATCATCAACATCGTGGAGCGCCCGCTACCCCACAGTATCATGCGCGGAGAAGCCGAGCCTCGCCGTGCTGACTATACGCTACAACGGTATCCGATAACCCAATTTTTCATCCCCGAATTTCGCGCGGTTTTGGGTTGCGCGGTTTCCAGCGGTTGCAATATTGGTGTTTTGTTTTATCTTTTAAACCAATTTTTCACATCTCTGAGCAAGACAACAACTGGAGAAAAAAAAATCAAAAGATAATAGTAATAATAATATATATAAAAGAAAGAATGAAGCTACTCCTCTTGCTGGGGTAATCTCTTTGGGAATTGTCCGTTGTCGGGTCTTTATTTGTGTGGACAGTTTTCCGGGTTCTACGGTACGATGCGAAGAGACGAGATAAGCGCCCAGATTTATATAAGGAATAAAGTGGATGGAGGACGTACGCGACGCGAAATACAAGCGGCTTGTTTCCTTTCGCGGTTTGGAACGCGATTCGGGCAATTCTCGGTAGCAGTTTGTCAGCGGATCAAGTGGCGCAGTCGAAATTGGACTCCCTGTAAATCTTTCTTTCTTTTTTTCTTTTTTGTGCCTATCTGCACGCACCTTTTCTTGTTTGCAGTTCATCCCTCTCCTTTCATCTTCTTCAATAGCCGCCATCGTGTATATCGGGTTGGCAGCTAGTCGGTCATAAATTATAACGAGCATTTACAACTTCCGGGGCTGCTTCAGCGTCAAGACTTCTGACCTTCTGCTCAATAAAGCGTGTCATAAAAAAAAGTTGAAAAAAATTCAGTGCTCGATTTAGTTTTGCCCGTTTCTTCGACAGACTCGCCAAACATGTCGCATCAAAAGCGAGCCCCAAGCCTGCTAAATTAACTATGGAGCTCCAAACAAAGCACGAAGATAGCAGAAGCCGAAGAACAACCCTTTCTACAGTGTGTTCGTATTCATTCATCCATTGCCAGCAGAACCCGGGGAAAAAATCGAAACGGAAAGGACCGAAACCCTCAGATTAGCATACAAAGTTTCAAATGACATCGTTTCAATGGCTATACTTTGTCTCATCCTACGATGGACTAAAGGCCAAAGCCACGGGCCGCCAGGTCCAATCACGTTCCACGCTATACTATGACATGCTTAACATTGATTAGGGATAGACGAATGAAGCTCGAATCCAAAAGCGCCACATCATTTCTATAGCTTCGACGCTGCAAAGAGCCTATATGTCGAGGCTTTCTTGGCGATGTAAAATTGTTGAGTCACTCAGTGCTCTTTGATTCGAACCACTGTCCAGCCATCCCCTCCTCAGAGATCCGAAACGCGAGCACCGATACGTGCATCGGAGCGAAATACAGCACAATTTCCTAGTGGCTCGTGATTGGATCTGGTGGTCCGTAGCTTTTGCCTTTAATCCATTGTAGTGTGAAACGAAGTATAGGTCTTCTAAAAAAAAAAAAAAAGATTAACATTTTAGACTTAGCGAAGCGCATAAGTTGCCAATTAAGTCTTAGGTTCCAGTATTGGCACCGCGTCGGAACAGTGTATGACTTGCCCCTGAAACCTTGCGCACAATCTGTCCTCGTGAACTTCACTTCTCAGACATAGGGGTTAGCGTCGTCCTGAAGGCATACACGCTGCGGAATCGGTTGTACATGTCCGTGTGTTCAGCAATACGAAACGGGCGCGGGTGAGCTCACGCAAAAGTTTAATCTGACGATGTTGTTACATAGTGATGCGTTCGAACGGTAAGCACACCAGAGGTGCAGTGTACAAAAACCCCGTCTACACCATGCTTGTATGTTCTCGTGAACCACGATTATAACATACGTGAGATAGCGTGTTGCGAATGAATATAATCTGTGTTCGCATCAGAGTTCCGTCTGTCAATACACTTGCCTGCGCTTGCAAACTAGTGATTCGAAAATTTCAGCCGAAGAACAAGGACACATAGGGTAAACAGTAGTGTCGCAACGGTTCTGTGAACAGCATGGCAGGAGCAGGCTTACCTGAGACAATATTTTGACAGAGTTGGGGCAAAGCGTATTGAGAAGTGTTGGGGTTTCGGAGTAGGCTCTATTTGCACCTGAATCCTCGCGCCCACCCCGATCCTCCGTCTTCGCTTCGAGCTTAGTTATTCCAACCAGGTTTTTTTCTTCTACTTTTTCTTTGTTCTTTCTGGTTTCCCTAGGGAAAACGTAAGCCTCAAGGGCACGTGCGAAGTTCTCCCATTCCTTGCACCTCAAAAGGGCCGTCTCTTGGAAGATGGAAGTTTGTATTGAAGGTGGGCACAAATAAACATCGGGGCGCATCGACTCTGTTCTCACCACACAAAACAAAAGTTTTGAGCTTGGCCAGCGTCCGTTGAACGCATAGAAGTATCTAAATGTTTTTTCCCTTCTTTTTCTTTCCTCAATTTCTTCCTTTCTCAGGGTAACCTTGCGTGAACTCGGTGTTTAGCTGGCATTCCGTTTTAGTACTTTGTAAGGCTCCTTCAGTCGTTAAATTTATTTTTGTCCAGGAGTCTCTCTCAACCTAAACTAAGAATTTAGTATAGGGAGAACCGCGAGAGGTTGACGACTTCATGTGGACCTCCCTATAAATATTCTACTTTACGGTTGCTTCTTTTTCTGTACATAGATTTCTTTCTTTCTTTTTTAATATTTTTCATGTGAAATTCTAAATTTCCTCGGGTTTGACCGGGAGATTCTTGATTGCTGGACCTCGCAGAACATTTAAAAAACATGGGACATTTTGATTGTTCATCTTTATCGCATGCCGTCCTATTGTCCCGAAGAGCGCGGTCATGAATACATTAAAATACTTCGCAAACTACTGGATTTTTTTGTTTTGTTTTTTGTTTAATAGTCAGTAAGTGGCTAACTTAAGACTACTTCTGAAGGTCTTCAAGGTCGCGAGTATACTGTATAACTAGGGTTCTGCGTTTTCGGTTTCTATTTTTTCAAAATTCGGCGTACTTTTTTCGGTGTTTATTTTAAAATTCAATTTTCGTTTTTTTTCGGCGTATATTTATGCCCACAATAGTTTATCGGCTTTTTTCGGTGAATAAAAAATAAACACCAACGGACACCGGATCAGATCATCCTTGTAGCTCTGCTATTTGTGATCACTCAAAGAATAACGGAACAGATACATTGAAAAAGAAATGGACACTTTATTTGGCAAATGTGTGCAACTGTAAAAGAAACAAGAAAAAACCTGAGAAGCACAAACAAGTCAGATACGAAGCCTATGCCCAAAAAACATGGAACTTCACCGTCTGTACATCAGGATTACGTTATCTTATTATAGTACACACACATGTACGTTACCATGTTCTCCCCGTTGATCCGCACTCTTTCATTCCTGTTAATATGGCCCTGAGCTTCGAGAATGCCCTCTCAACACTAATACACACTGGCAGGCTGAGGAGATGAAGCGCTGCCTGAGCCAAAATCGGCCAATCAACCAATTGTGACCACCAAAAGAGAGACGGTGCGACTTTTTCAAGCTCAACACAACGCGCAGAGCTTGTATCAAGTCAGTCTTCCTTACAACGAGTTTGAAAACACGCTTGTACATGGCGAAGTTATGGGGCATTTCGGACTTCATGTTCCGATCGATGATGCGCACATTAAACCAAAACGTCGTGATGGCACCCGTGTATCCCATACATTCGGACACGTTTCGATAGACACTGTCGTTCCACTTTTTCTCCACGGCTCTGCGGTACGACTGGAAGGTCAAAGTGACCTTTTCCGGTTAAAACTGAATTTTAGAAAATGGATTCGACGTACTTTTATCGGTTTTTATCGGTTTAGATAAAAAAATGCCGAGCCTAAAAACTGACCTTTTTCGGTTAAAACCGAATTTCCGAAAATGGATTCGGCGTACTTTTATCGGTTTTCATCGGTTGAAACCGAAAACTCCGAACCCTATGTATAACATACAGCTCTCACTCCAAAGTTTGTAAGCGTCACTGTTTGGTTGCAAATCAAAACAAATCTAAATGGCATAGATGATATAAGCGTTGTAGGGGGAAAGGGGGGGGTGGAGATTCTCCCTGCACTGTCACGGGGCAAGAGACAAATTTCTAGCGCCGCTGGTAGACCAGCCGACGCGTTACAACAGCAAAAGCGAATCCATCGTTTACTTGCTTGACATGTTTCGCTAATATGTGTCTGTATTCTCCAGCTGTATTATCTGTGCAGTCCCAGTTCATCCCATTTCGTTTCATTAAATAATATTAAGGGAGAGCAAGCGACACCGATGACGTAGATGATAAAATAAATGTGATCCACGCAACAGCCGTAATGCAAGGTCGGCCCCTCCCTTTGTCTCTTTCTCGCTTCCTTTCTTTTCTCTTTCTACCTCTCTCTCTCTCTCTCTCTCTCCCTCTCTCTTTCTCCCTTTTATATATTTCTCAGGGCTGGCCTTGATTTGGTGACAACCACTTTCATAAAACCATAAAAACACAGATCCACAGCATTCAGTTTTCTATTTACTCCACTGTAAGCAGTAGGCAGTAAAAAAAACTACAAATGCATCACAGCTTTCATCGTCACGAAACGCTTCGCTCAGCATATCCGCCCACGTACGTGTTCCTCGTTAAAATATGCAAATCTGCGCCTCCTACTCTCACAACAAACATCCGCCGACACAGACGAGGCGAAGCCAACAACAAAGCGAAAAGGAAGACATTAAGGTGAGAGGTCGACGACAACGACAAACAAAACAGAAAACTGTAGACTCCAGAAGGGCGGGCGCCCCGCGCTGTAAGCTTCACAACTAACTCCTCGAGAGGAGAAACGCCAAAATTTACCCAAGCTCTTTTTTGTTTTTGTTTTTTTCCAGCTGAGATTGAAGAAGACGGACCCCTTCATCGAATGAGAAAAAATAAATACGGAGGAAAAACAAACATAAACAAGTCCGCCAGAACCACATCAGCGAGAGATTATCTGTTTGTGTTTCCGCCGGGGGCAAATGAGTAGATTGCAAGAAAACGAGGAAAAAGCAAAAGAAAAAGAAAAAAGCCGCAGTGTACACGCTCCAGAACCATCTGGAAGATCCTTGCTTGGTTTATTAGACACGGGGATCTGACCCGTCCGCCAAAATAGACTTGCCAGAAATGGACAAAAAGCAAATATAGGGCAAAAAATAACGGAAGAAATCCCCGGAAAATGGTTCTCCGCACTGCCTTGGCGCGCTTAAATAAACCTCCCCTCTGTCCATCCACGAGCGGAGATAGAGCTTGGGAAAGAACAAGTGTATACAGTGCCGAGCCAACCGGAGAAGCGTGGCCATAGGCCCCTAGTTATGTTTGTAGTGCGGTTTTACTGCGCTCCAAGGAGCGTACACAGAGGGGCTCGCTCCATCTCGCATGTCCGAGGAGGACCGGCGGGCCTGGAGACGCGCCGCTATGAACAACAAACAGCGCTTACCACGAAAGCAGGGCAAGGGCGCCGGGTAGTACATCACCCTACGCTGAACTTTGATTATTATAGAAACAGCGGAGCTCTCGATGCGCGCCATTCTTGCGTCGGGCAGAGAAGCAGGAAAAGTATTGGATCTTACGAAGGAGTAGAAGTATAACTTCATTCTCAGACGCATTTAAGCCCTAGTATGACAATAAAAAATTAGCATGTGAACATTTATTGAATTACAACTGGGGTAAACCATTATGTTTTCCAAGCCATTAAAAAAATGAACGTGTTTTATTATCAAAAACGGGAAATCCGTGACATGAACACTATCATGTCGTAAAGCTATCCGAGACTGGCGTAAAATAAAAATAAAAATTTGAAATAGGGAGAAAAAGAAAAAGACAACACGGAAAAGTGAGTTTTTCTACATAACCCTCCCCGTGTCGTTACTTTTCGAACTCTAAACTTGCTCAAATTCTTTTGTCAGAGTGTCGTGTAGTTCTACAGCATGATTGACTTGCAACCATCCTGCCTGTGCGCTCCATCTTTTCCTTGATGGACGTCACGCAATATATTTTACACCAAACTGCGACGCAACTTGGCTCATTTTTCGAGTTACAGAATAACTGTAACAGGATCAATTTGTTAGCGAGTAACTACAGCTGTAGCCAGGTTACATTTCACTTCCAGAAATTTTAACTGTAACCAGCTCCTTCTTTGCTGCTTCGCTTTAAACCCTTTCAATATTCGAACTCAACAAAAGCAAACAAACCAAAGTGAAATAAAAGTAGTTCTTCACGTCGAAACTTTGGTCGCCGTTAAACGAGAATAAAGGGGTCCTGTTTTACGACTCGTAACAAACGAGAGAAGAAAATAAAATTAAATATCGCAGGCAAGGATTAACACAGGAAGGAAAAGAATCGAAGTAAATGCGTAGAGGTCATCTGAACCACGCTCAATACTATCGACTGCTACGAGGGAAGCTTCGGCCAAGCCATCGATTCCCTGGACTACACTGACGGCGCCGGTAGGAGCATGGAGGAAAAGGGGGTCGCTGCACCACAGAAGCAGCCCTGGCCCGTCCGATTCGATTGGACGTTGGCGTATTCAGAAACGGGACAGCGTCAATGCTATTAGACCGTGTTCGGCTATCGGGCCGTCGGAAGCGATGTCGCGGGAGCCCCGCAACGGAGGATCAAACGGCGCGCGCCCGTGTCGAGTTTATTAACTGGAGACAAAAGAGATGAGAGCGTGCATCGACGTGTAAATGCCGAGCTCTGATTGGAAGGACTAGAGGGTGGACGCAAGGGCCAGCTGTCTTCCCACTGTCTCCCTCCAATCAGAGCAAACGGAAGCGTCGCCTGCTCATCGTGCGGGGGTCTCGCGTTCGAGCGCCGAACGCCGGAGTTTGTGGATCCCTGAAGTTCGTCTCGTTCGCCGAACCTTCGTACTTTTGGGCAAAATTCGACCAAGTTCGACTTTTGAACAGTACTATGACTCCTACACAAAACTACCAAATTTCTAAAGACAAATAGAACTTTTTTTAGGAAAAAGATTATCGATGTTTCAGCCATATAAAAAGCAAACGTAACTTTTTCAATAATTTAGTTAGTTCGTTACCCTGCTCCGTCAGTAGGCGTCAGCTCGTACTCAATTTCCGCGCATGCGCATTAGAGTCGAATTTCTGGCGAACTTGCGTTAAACCCTGAAATCGAACTTGGTCGACCTCGCCCCTTCGCAGGTTCGCTACGCTCCTGTAGTTTTAACTCGCTCCTTCCTGCCGTATTGATCCGGCAGGAGTAAAGTATCTGCGTACGCTTCCAATTAGACGGCTTTATCTTCTTTTTTCATTAGGGCTCGCGATAAAATAACGAGAGAAATGGTACGGGCCCCAACGAGAAAAACAACAGAGGTTTTAAAGGGACACGAGCCGTCTGTCTGGGATTGGTTCACTCGAGACGCGCGTAATGAGAAATCTGTATCTACGCTAAGTATTCGCCGTCAATAACTGGAGCTACGGAAAGAATACGGAAGGGCTGGGAGTTGTGCGTGGAGGGTGCCACTGTTCTGAAAGGCTCCCAAAAATACATCCGGCTCTGTGCGTGTTCGCGCTGGCAAATGAAAGTACGAACTTTTTTCAACGGAGCTGTTTCCACACTAGAAGTTATTTACATACACATTCATCACATAATTCACAAAATTCCTTCTGCAAAACTTGCACAGCGGAGAAGTAGCTGAGTGCAGACTGGAACGAGTTCCTTTGCCTGAACGAGACTCCGCTGATGAGACAAATTAAAAATTGGTTTTATCCCAGAGCGAATTTGGAAGATTACAGATGCTAAATGTAGTAGTTACAAAATATATACGAACAGCTGAGTCAATGACACAACCAGCCTAGTACGTTGTGTTGCTACAAATGCGTTAATTGTAATTGTGTTGTGCGTATACAGCCGGAAGCTAGTCAGCCTCAATACTGTCTCAGGTGTAGGTGAGAAATTTAGCTAGATCAGTACAACCGCTTGCCTGCCGTCTTTAACGTGCAACACGCAGTAGAGATACTCGACCGCACGCCGGTGCGATGCTCATCCAGATCTAAACGTGCAGAGGTGGGGATTGAAGCCAGAATCCCTGAGTACTGCAGCGCGAGCCTTCGCTCCACGTGCTGCGAGCTGGCGTGGGCTAGCCTAAAGCCCCTTCATATTTAAACACTAGCGCAAGGTGCGTCAATGCACGAGACACGTGCAGCGTGCAGACATTGGGAAGGTCATGGCGGCACAGCGCAGCACTGGGCTAGATTTCAGACGCCATGTTCTTCCCAGAACTGACGCGTGGCACGTGTCCCGAGCCTTTCCACAACAATGAATGGCGCCACTTTTCCCAATATAGAGGGGCTTTAGGCTAGCCCACTTGGCCACCGATCGCCCCACAAGTGCACTCGATCAGCGTCTCCTATTCGCTCTTTCTCCCATTGGCTGAGAGAAACGGCTCCTAGATAGTCATTGGTGGCCGTTTCACGAAAGCGCGCGTTCGGCCGCCGCTCTCGCGTCAGAGCGTTGGTGTGTGTGTGTGTGTGTGTGTGGGGGGGGGGGGGGGGGCGCTGCGGCATCTATATTGTCGGCGGCCGCAACCTCGGCAGTAGCGAAACGTAGCCGTCCACGCCAATACACCGCAGACGAACCAAAGGGAGCGGAAGAGCCGCATCTATGCTTTCGGATTCACAACTCATAAGCAATGCTTAGGTGTCCTCAAACTAATTTTTTAATTTTATTTGAGAATTAGAGAGAAATTGTCTTTTTGAAGAAACTTGCTCCGTATTATACTTTGTTTCATACTTAGCGTGCAACGCTGTCAAAGCTACTGGCGCGAGCGTGGGGCTTGATCTCGTTGATCATTTGCACGAGTTCTCGAGCAAACAAAACCGTAGATGAAGCCACGCGCTCGCGCCAGTAGCTTTGACAGCGTTGCACGCTAAGACGAAGCAAGTTAGGTGTACTATCCGTGTTGACTGCTTACAAACTACAGGCAGAGCACGATAAGTGAATGTTCTGCGGTTGTCAGTAATAACGTTCGTTGCATTTTCCCTTATTTAACGCAAAAAGGCCTTCAGGTGCGGTCGTGCTCAAACGCCACTTCACCGTTTTTATTTTGTTTTGTTTTTTTGCAGTTTTATTTTTTTTATTTTTTTTTGTCAAGCGACGGTAGACCGGTAGAGGGTTAGCACAGCAATGAGACCATCACCTCCAGTCTTTTGAATTAGAAATAAAAAGTAGGACTGAACAGCTATTATAGTACGGTTGCAGAGCTTAAACAATGGCATGTCTCTCAGTGACCAAAACTGTAATACGTTATAAATCGAATCCAAACATGTATATGACAGAACGAAGTCAGAAGCATCATGTCATGATACACTTGCCAATATATATTCACAAAAAAGACATCTGCCTCCCAGTAAAATGGCTACAAAGTAAATCCAGACGGTCAAAAACGTTCCTAAAAATGAAAAAAAAAAACGGCGATTGGGCGGCTCTTACAAAGATCATTGCGAACAGTGTATCACGTCAACGTGACCCAGATTCGACCATGCATAAATCTTCGTTCGAAAACTGGGCAAGACGCCATCTGAAATCCAAAAAAACCAAAGCGGTATATAGTATGCGCCCATAGAACGAAGACGGGCGGCCGATTCCTGGAACATCGGCATCGGCGCACCACGGCCGCGCCGTCGCACAGGGCAGTTCCGACCATCAATTTCTGGCCCCAAGAAAGGCTTCCTCCGCCAAACAGACGCAGCGCCCGCTCCTACACGGTTCGAGCATCAAAGGGTCCCCGCGGCCCAACGACGAGAGGTCATTGACCCGATGCCGAGACAATGGGAACGTTTCCGGCGCATCGTTAGGCCTTGATTGGCAGCGACGACCAGCTACGACTGCATGGTCAGTCGCCAGCCGAAGCGGCCTCTCGAAGCAGACCGACCCTTGGACTACGGGTGCAGGGAGGCACGCGGAGATTGGAGCCGCCATGTTATTGCTCGGGGCTCGGCTATGGCTTATACTCTTATGCCCACTCCTGGAAGCGCTCCGTCCATTCCAGTCGATGCGTGGGAAGGGGCCTACGGATGATGGACAAACAAAGGACTTCCTCGTGGAGTTTACGGCGGAGTGCACTCTGCTGGGAGCCTTCCGCGTAACCTGCGGTCGTCGGCGCGTTTCGCCCCTTTGTTCGCGGGCTGCGCAGTTTACAACCTCAGGATATGAATGTTTGGAGACTGTAGGTGGAGGCCGGCCGGGTTACGAGTAGAAACACGTAACGTTGTAGCCCTCAGTACAGTTACGCTGTGTCTAAATGGGGCGGAGCAGACCGAAACCTATCTGAAGTCCGAACACTGGAAAAATAAAGAAAAAAAACACAAATTTTGTGAGTGTCAACAAATAATATGTTTTCGACAGATTACAATTTAATGTCTCATGTTGCTAATATCGTTCAACAAAACACGGTGAAAATACGGCCTCTTGACCTCTAGTATGTAAAAGATAATGTAGTCAGAACTTATTACCCCGCGAACTGTAACCTAAAGCAAAAAAGTGGTACAGAAATAATAAAGTGAAAACCATATAAATACCAAGGAAACCAACAAAATGTAAGATCATTCAGTCTTGTTGATCAAAAGCATAATCGCAGAACCGTAAAAACACACACAAAAAACCTGAAAAACAACTGATCAGTAGGATACGCCCAAGTTTCATCCCTGTTAGGCTGCACAGACACTCAGAAACTCCTAACGCCGCGCAGAGAAGATCGCGAGTCATCGCAGCAGTCGCCGCCTAAACCCGGGGCGGGCGGGCGCATTCCCGAGCGGGGCGTCGAATGAGCAAACGTCACAACAGCAGAGCCACGCAGCATCCCAGGAAGAAGCCTCCTCGCTCGACCCGGGGCCCGGGCTCCTATTCATAGACGAACTCGCGGCAACGCACACAGACAACAGCAGCCCAGGGGATCCCTTTTTTTAAACCGCGGACGGTGCGTCGCTGCGTTGCCTGCCGCCGCCGGCGCGTGCCCGGGGTGCGCGGCATGCACGCGCGCTCCAACCGCGACAGCTGCTGGGAACCCCGCTCCGCACGCTCTCGGAGTCCGGGCCCTCGGGTCCCCAGCCGCAGGTTCCCTACGGCTCCTCAGAGCCTCAGCTGCTTCGGCTTACGGGCTTGAACTCCGGCCCCCGCCGCCACAGGGAGACATACGGGAGCGGCGGTCGACGGCTCTCCGATCAAACAGAGCGGAATGAGAAACGAACTTCTGCGTGCCCCCGGCCATCTAAACGTGCGGAGCGCCTGCTCGCGAAGGTTCGCTCGTTTACGGTAAACGTTGGCAGGGCGCTTTTAGAGTGTGTGCGTACGTGTGTGTGTGTGTGGGGGGGGGGGGGGGGGAGAGGTGACGCAAAGTTAACGGGAGTGCGCCGAGGCGGAAAACAGGGGAGGTTGGCGGTTGTTGTGGCGAGCAGGCAACTAACTCTTCGCTGCCCGCCGACAAGAAATCCGGAGGAGCGAACAGCTAAAACCGGTTGGGTTTAAAAGTGTCATATCAAACTTCCCTCTATAATGCAAGGTCGGAAGAAAGTGAATTTTAGAAGGTATATAGAACGCGGAACACAGTGGGAATAACGGACTGTCTATTCCTGTGATGAATTTTCTGTGATGAATTACTGAAGATGTCTGCGACGTACAGTCAAGTTTATTGTGATCCAGCTTGGCAGGGTTTTGAGAGGAATGTATATAGATACCTTCGCTGCAACACCGTAGCTTAAAAACAAAAAAAAAGCATTTCAAAATCATTTAAAGATTTTTACTTTGGGGTTTACTTGGCATTTTACACCAACGACAGGCACGGGAAATCTACACTAATGCTCAGTCCTAACGAAGGACTGCGAAAGAGTGCAGGATTGAGAATTAATGTAGATGACCCGAAGACATATAGCGCACGGCCGAAATCCGGGTTAACGGAAGCGTTTAACTGCGTGAAAGACTGCTGGCCACTCGGCTGCAATTTGAACACGACAAATGGATTTCGGTCTGAACAAGCCACTGTAGCGTTCGACGCAGCGAAGATGACGCTGATATGCAAAGAAAAGTTGCCCGCGTCCGATAAGGCAGCTGCATTTATCGGGCTGAACCATCGTCGAACATTGACCTAATCCGACAAACAAACAAAAAATACAAAATAGACGGAGTAACGCCACGATAAGTCCCGAAAGCTTTTTCACGTCAGGCAAATACGTGCTCTCGCGACGTCCCCCGAAAAAAGAAAAGAAAATCCGCAGGCTCCGTCCAGCAGCATCGGTCGACGCCGCAGACGAAAGCCGAGCAGGCGGCACGTACAACGCGACAACGTCCACCCCCAAACTTGTCATCGGCTTTTCTTTCTTTCCTCCCTCCTTCGGAGACGAATCGGGCGCACGTGCGGGCCGGAGAAATACGGTACGCCACAGCCGGTGCGCGCCGCCGCCGACTTCTCGAGGAGCAGCCGGCAGTCGAAAAGGAGAGCGCGGGGGAAAAAGCAAAGAAGTCAGGGGTCAGCAACAGGGCAGACTGCACCTTGGCCGCGCCATCCCGCCCCCGTATCCTTGCACACGCCGTGGAGGCTTGCGGAAGGGAGAGAGGGAAGGGCACTTCCTCCTCTGGCCTTCCTCAAAGCCGCTTGCCAAACACGGAGTCCGGCCATTCTCCATCACCGGTGCAGACACCCCTCATGCTGGGACCGTCTGCGTTGACGGCGACGCAGTCTGTCAACTATAACAAGGGACGACTGGAGATCCCCGTCGATGGTTAATGCGACCAGCTTCGCAGCTCATCTTCGTCTTGCCGACTGGCTGCTGATAATAGCAGCACCACAGTTAGGAACTACATGGGAACGAAGGATGCCCGACGGCAGGTTACTAGGAACGCGCGGTCGTAAAGATTCGTCAGTGCGCGTACTGGTGACGAGAGTAGTATTCCATTATTAGTCAGCACTACTACAGCTAACGGACACCACCCGAGCCCCGACCATAGCCATGCTCCTCAGCACCGACCAAGTACATCTCCCATTATGATCATGTCTCTGCCTCGGAGGCTAGCATTCCTCCAGGTTGCGTTTCAGAACGCACTCGAATAATCGAATGCTTTTCAAGAGCAGCAATACAACGAAAATAGATCGTACTGTTAAAGCACGGCTGTCGTACTGACCGAAGAATCGTGCTGAAAATTCACGAACTGCCCATGTTAGGACGCTGCCTTCGGCGCGGATGTAGCGTGGACAATCAAAGCCGCGAACGTGAGAAACCCCAACCAGAGAAATGGAAATACGAACAACAAAACGAAAACAAATGCCGAAATCGCTGCCGTCCATACGCCGATTCTCGACGAAATGCTTCAGCATTTAGCGCAGGGGCTACGACTAAACGAAGGATGTGAATTCTAACCTCGCAACGGTATCCTGTCTTCGGAGAGTCAGTCTTTTCCTCTAGATGCGTCGGCGGTTTCGCATTCAGCCACCGAAGCTTCCCTAGATCGCCGCCTACCGCCTAGACGACAAGGCCCCTAGTGCTGACATTTTTACGTCCCCAGCGAAGGCCAACGCTGGACACAGATTGGGAACGAGTGCTGCGTCCGCGCTCGGCTTCGAGTCAAGTTTTTTGAGCAGAACGTTGACGCAATCGTCATGTCCAATCTTTGCCCAGCGTTGGCCTTCGCTAATAATGACATCTCTATCAGCGGCTTTGTTATCTAGGAGGTCTGAGCGTAACGTACGAGCCAACTAACGGAGCAAAAAGCACAGCGGGAACCGCGCATCGGCTTCACGAAACCAGCCCAGCCCAGCCCAGCCCAGCCCAGCCCAGCCCAGCCCAGCCCAGCCCATACTGCAACCCTCCAAACGAAAGACGGCTGCATGCACCAAGGCACGAAATGCCAACTCGCTCGCTTTCGAGCATGTAAATGACGTCAAGAAGTACTGTCCTGCTCTGCGGCAACTTTTTCTTCTCTTTTTGAACGGTTAGCACTTGCGGTTAGCACTCGCGACGCATTCGGGTTATCTGGCAGTTTGCAAGCGCGAAAAGCGCGCTCTACGTGGCGGCGCTCCGTTCCGCGAAAACGGAGTGGCCCACGCGGCCCCCGCTGTGTAAACAAAACCCGCTCGAACCCCGAGATCTCACAAAGCCCAGACTTAGGGCCCAGAACAAACAGTGCCGTTTCCTCGTCAATGGGAAGCGCTTCTTCACCGAGCCGTACGGCCCGCTCGGGATGGATCCTACAGCGCGGCGCTGCACTCGACCCAGAAATAGCCTCACAGCCGGGATGTTTACGAGACCCGCCAATTAAGAAGTCACGTCCGCCATTGCGTCTATTCCACTACCGGATCATGCCCCGCGAGTAAAGGGGATCCCTACGACATCGATCCCCACTTCGACTGATTCTGTTATTGCGCGTGGTGGCTTGTTTTCGGACGGTATGTGCCCGTCTCGTGACGTCAAGGCATTGCCTCGTGCTTGCATTGATATTTTTACATGATCGTCTGATGCTGGAGTCCCACGAGCAATCTTCATGCCCCCAAATAACTTTTTCCGGCACTTTGCTCCCGCACAGCAGCGACCCGTCCCGACAAACCCCTAAAAGCCGGTCTCACTTTCTCCCCCGTATGAAGGTCCCGACACACTGGTCATGCAACTGTCTGCAGATATGTTAGAAGCGTACAAACGTGTGAAGAACACCTGCTTCGAACATGCGTGAGACGTGTTCACGCAGGTAATTTTGTCACACCCGCAGCGAACACCGCATATTTTGTATGACGCATGAGCTACGTGCCTGCGGTTTAGTCACTTCAAAGGACCAAGCAAAAGGAGGAAGAGGTGGAATAAACGTTATCATGGCGAGCCTTAGGTGAAAAAAAAAAATGAAAGACGTTTGCAATTTCCTGCAATGCGAAATTAGAGAGCAGCTTTTGAGGAGGAGGTGGGGAAGGTACGGAGGGGAGGGTATGCATCTCCTCCCCCTCCTCTCTCCCTCGCCTCCCATTTAGCAGAAAATTTTCGCTAAATTCCCCGCGAAATTTAACGGAAACTTTTCGCTAAATTTCTCGCTAAATCTAGCGGAAAATTTGGCGAATCTTTTCCCGCTAAATTTAGCGGCTTAAGTTTTCCCGACAAATTTAGCGGAAAATTTAACCGAAAATTGTTCCTCTAAATTTAGCGGGACACTCAGCGAAAACGTTTTTGCTGAATTAAGCGGGGCGTCCCACAATGCAACGCGCGCGGTTACGCCAACGGCGACGCCGCTCAACCCGGGAACGGGCGCCCAAAAGCTGCGCTCTAAAAAGCGACAAGTGTGCATATTATGGTACGCCCCAATCAGCACCAGAGTATACGCAAAACAAGCATCCAATGGCAGGCGGAACAAAAAAAGTAAGAAATAAAAAACATTCGTGACTTGGATCATGGCATTCGAAATTTCTGGCGCTCAAAGCCTTTCCCCGGCCGCTCCATTCACACAAAAACAACCGAATTTTTTTCTTTTTTTGCCGCAATGGCGTTAGGTACAGAGCCGGAAATCATCATCATCGTGCTTGCTTGCTTCGTTGTCCGGATAGCGAAAAATTCGCTCGGTTGCCCGAATCACACTCGTTCCTTCTCACCAAAAAATACACGACTTTATTTTAGGAAGCGGTAGGGTGAAATCTGAGTGTTGTTCTAGATCTTTCTGCGCTTAATTTTCCCGATTGTTTGCGTTCTGTCGTTTTTCGCATTCCTCTCAAGCATTCTTGTGACGCTGTCTCACCATGACTTAATACCGGCAGGGCTTTGACGGCTTCGGCCCTTTCGCTGCAGTGGCATTTTCTGCCACAATCTCCCCCACTGTTTTCTGATTATCAAGGCCGGCTTGCTTGAAGCCCCGTCCAAGCAAAGGCTGGATGAAAGAAAACACTCCAAAAGCCAGTCCACAAGCTCAACGTCACCTGAATCGCGTCTCCAACCGCTAGCGCGCCTCAGCCTTCAAAGTCTTAACGCAAATACGAGCTCTCTACCGCGTGCACACATAACGTTTGCGCGATGCTGATGGCGGCTCTGAATCAGCGCCGTCTTGCGGAGACACTGGAGAAGCTGTGCAGTACGCGGCTCCTTCTGCTGGGAAAAACGAGCGTTTGGAAGTGTCGGAGGAGAGCTTCGCGCGCCAAGAATCTCGGAGGCCACGCTGGGACTAACGAGAGAGCAATGTCGACAAATCGGCCATCCACCTCCGGTCCCCGGCGGTGCTGTCATAATTAAGGGCCGCCATGTTTGCACATTCACGCAAGGCACACGCGCCGCGCGTACTATGCTACCTCGGCGCAACGCGATCAATGCATTCCGGCAGGGGAAGCGACCTCTCCCTCCCCGCGCTCCCGGTGTACGCATCCTGCCGTCCCCTTTCTAAGTGCGTCTTCGTGTCAGCGGAAATAGAACGCGATTAGGAGCCTTGCGCAAGCCCTCGCTCACTCGGCGACTTTGTCACGCACTACGTATATCGTGTGCGCTAACGTGAAAGAATAAGATAAACTTGGTCATCGCGAAAAGTATGCAATGTGATACCGATACAAGCGCGACAAGTGTGCGCGCGCAACTTTGGAATGTCCGCTGCGAAGAGTGTACGATAGTGCCTCTTCAGTAAGCGTTCAACAGCGCGTCGCGCGTGACCGTCTGGAGCCGGCTTACGTGGTTCGCATGGCCGATGACGCAACAGGAGTGAGAACAAAAGGTACAGCATCCGTCGAGTTCGATTTTGACCTTTTAATCCAAGAAGTGGATAGAACATGTTTTTTTCTTCGTCTATAATGTACGAATTAAGTATCGCTTACTTTGTGACGAGTGACCCTTGTAAGCTGCGAATTTTAAGATGGAATGAGCCAACCAGCAACATGTATTTACCGTGACATCAAATGTTTCAAAGCAACCACTCCCCCGAGGAGTAATCCGATGTCTCAACACTCATTCAAACATTTTGTTTGCTTGTTTAGTTTTCCTGTTCTCCTTTTCTTTATGGCCGGAATCAAGTAACATCGCGGCAAATAAAATAAAAATGAAAATAAGTTTTTTTTTTTGCGGTGGTGGGCGGGGGAGGGGGGGATGACCTTACCTAGGCCGTCATGAAGAAACGGGGGAAAGAACGGCCACTTTCTTTATGTCCGGCGATAGAGCAAACTAAGCATAAAAGTAAATAAAATATACACGAGCCAAAAATAAGAACGAGCGCAGCAATAAACTGGGTTCCGTCTTACGAAAGAGCCATCATCCTCCAAATTACAGCCTCCGCGTTTTCTTGGAATTCCTCCCTGCCGCCCTCCTGGAAGACGGAAAGGCGTGTGTCGTCACACACGCACGAGGTACGGCACAGTCTGGCCCCAGCGATAAGCGAGCCGAAAAGACGGCGCTTGACCCTCCCCCCCCCCCATCTCCACACGGGTGGTGGTGGTGGTGGGGGTACGTGGCTGGGGTACATCCTTATGGCTCGATACATAAAATGTATGAGCTCACGTGATTTCGAAGTATCGTAATCAAAAACGATCGAGACACCACGAGCTATTCCTGAGGGCTACGACACGCACCACAGATGAGAAACGTGAGATGGCAACCAGTCACAAAGGACCGTTCTTTTCTTTTGTGGTAAAAGCAATTCTATTGTGTGTTAACGATAACACAGTGGCGGCGCAGGCGAGCTGGCGCAAGTTTACCGTTTTCTAAAGACACCTGGGATTGGGAGAAACTATAACGCAACCAAAGTATTTAGACGGCGGAAGTGAGCACCAATGGGCGACTGGTGTGTTGCTGCTGCATAGAAATTTGTCCAGTGCAGCACCGCGGCTATCCTGGAGTCCATGACGTGCACCATGCTGTAGTGATGATACTCGACCGCAAACCGGCACGATGCTCCCCGGATCGAAACGGGCAGGGGTGGGCATTGAACTAGGATCCTTGGGTTTCCTGCAGCGCCAGCTTTCGCTCCAAGTGCTCCAACCTCCTGTGCGTTATACACGCGGCCACCCATCCTCCTCTTCGTGGAACTACGGTGAGTTTTGTAAAGGAATACCTTAAATACTGGTGAGTGGTGGCACGGTTCTCTGAAATAAATATCGAGCGTAAACCATACCTGCAGTCGATGAGAGGTTAAGAGTGAATTACAAACTCCTTCCTACAAAGCACTCTTTCCACTTTAACAAAAGGAACGCTGGAAAAGAGGCGAGGATGGACTCGCCTCTTTTCCAGCGTTCATTCCGCTAAAGTGGATAGAGTGAGAGGATCTTGTAATGAACACTTAACCTGACACTGACTTTGGGTGTATCATTCATACGACAGCGAATAGTCTTATGGATATCACAAAGTGTCTCGACTTAGCTGTGAACGGGCATTTCCTTTCCGTATTCCCATTGGCACACCATTCATACCGGCTGTCGCTCTTCGAGGAGACGCGACAAAGGACAGCGAGCCGAAATTTAGCAACAAAATGGCAAACGAAGTCACGTGAGCCATTCAACGTAAGCAGGGAACCCGAACAGAACGTGTCCAATGATTAACCTCCGGAACTTGTGTGCCCCAAGCGGGCATCGGGGTTCACGGGTGTCCCGCTCCCTCCCTTCCATTTTCTTGGTTTCATCTATCCTTCAGCATAGTTGATGACGTCATCCCTAATGTTCTGCCGTGTATTGCTTTATCTATCAGACTTGTACGGCGAGCATTACAAAGCAATCAAATCAATAGTAAACGATTAATTTCGCGAGTATTGTTTTCTGTGTTTCTTTTGTAAGACATAATTCCAGAAGTCATATCAAGCGGGAAACTCTATTAGTTTTGGGGATAATTAAATTACGGGTAATCGTTAATTTCGGAGGCCGTCTCTATCTCTCCATCCCCCGTTAAAATGAGAGAGAAAACTTTTCAACTCAACCGCTTATTCATAATGACAAAAGAAGAAATAGCTCGTGAGCAAAATTAAATTAAGCGTCTAAAACTCTAAGGTGCGAGTGTTCATTTTAATTATTCGTACATAATTAATATGACGAGAATTCAATTAGTCCTAATATGGAGAAGACCAGACAAGTACTACCTGCTACTCATAAAGTAATTGTCCATTCAATCTTGATATTCGTTGCACAATCCAATCTAATAAAATACAGTTAAGTCGGAAGTAGTAGCGGTCTATTTTATTCGCTAACGCGTACAGGTTTACTGCAGGCCCAGTTAAACAGCACCTCTAATTTCTGGCTACACAACCGTCTAGGCCTGGATGCAAGAACCCAGACTGGGACAAAGGTAATGAAGATAGCAGAAGCCTTCAGGTAGCAGATATCTGCACTTCTGTGTCAGAAACAGTTCAGACTTAAATACCGTAAGAAGCAAAAAACAGAGTTTTCGCTGTCATTGCGCACGCCAGGATGAACCTCAGTAGTATAATATTTATTTTCCCTGCTTGCTACGCAGAGCAAACAGAAAAATCTACTCTACTCACGTTATGCACAAATTCAATTATTAATTATCTTTAACTTATAAACTGCAATAACAACGGGCTTTTTCATCGGATTGTTATCTGTTGCATCACGACTCTGCACAACGACCGAGCTGAGCAAAGGTAAATGAAAAAGAAATAGGGCTCAATACACGCGAGAATTAGGAGAGAAAAATGCCCTCTTCAATTCTAGACAACTCAGGAGCTCATAAATAATTAATACCCGACCTCTACTACATATCTAATATTTTTACAGCTAGCAACACGTAAATACGGGCACAATAATAGCATTCCGTTTCAAAACAACAGACTGTTACGACCAACCATTGCTAACGGCCGTGTTCAGCTGCTCGACTTGTAAATCATTAACATAGCGATCCTTCTTTTTTTCTTTTTACATTTTAATATTTAAATCGAACGCTATCTCTCAAACTGGATTTCATTTATCATGCTAATAGTAATTTGAAGCTCAACACCATTTCGAAAGCTACAATGTTCTCAGAACGACCTTCATCGCGTTCACCGCTTCTCTTCTCTTTTTTAATTTTTCTCTTTCGCATAACTTTCCGTTTTACTCTAAATTCATCTTTAGTTTCTGCGCACCAAAATGTGTCGAGATAAAATGAACACCACCCATAAATAAATATCCCCCGTTCACGCACGGTCATTGAACCTCCTGGTCACGTGCGTAGAGCACGGCCAACGTCTCGCCCTTTCTCTCTTCTCGTTCACATAAGCGTTAGCTTCTTCCATGCACACAGGGTCGTATCGTATGCATACTGCAGTCGATCGCACGTAATATCCATCCGTTAGATATAAACACACACCCACACACGCGCGCAGAAACGTGAAAGGAGGGAGTCATAAATTTTATCGCCGCCCCAATACGCCATATAACTGCGCGAGATTATGCACGCCGACGCTGACGACGAAGCAACAATTTTCCTGAAACAAAACAACAGAGAAAAAAAAACTTATATTGTCAGTTTGCGTCAAAGCGAAGTCTTAGGGCGATACTTTTCCTCCTTCACCGCCTCGTCGTGCTGTGAGCACCATGGGTCTCTGTTTAGTCGGTGTTGGCTCTTTATAAGGTATATTTGGCGAGAAACGGAGCTACTTCACGTGTGTGCAAACTCGCAAGAACAACAGACAACCAAGCGATCGGAGTGGGTCCCCCAAATAAAGGCACGGTTAGGAAGACAGACGAGAAAAGGTGCGCGTACAACAAAATAAAAGAAACCTCACGTTGGGAAGCAAGGGCGCGTAAATGGACGAGAAGGGAGGAACCATGTTCGCTCTGTATGCAAACTCCAATAACGGAGGCTCCCCAAACGGCCACGTGCGCTCGTTTACAACAAACGGTACTTGGGATACCCGATAGCACGGGCGAGGGAGAGGTCGGTAGCCTCGCAGCGGCGCCGATGTTTTCACCTGGGAATGATTCGGAGAATGATCCGCGCGCGCGCTCCCGGCGCTTGGCATTTGCTCGCAGCGGCCTGCAGCGTCCCACGTCTCGAGGGACGCATTTGCGAAACTTTCCGTGTTTATTAGTTTCGTTTTTTTCACCTTTGAGTCGACACGCATGCTATACTCCGTTTCGGCTCAAGATGAACCGCGGCGGAGGCTATGGACAAGTGAGCCCAGCCGACCCAGCGCTATCGATGCACTGAGTGCCGGAAACGTGCTCAGCGAGCTACTGCGACCCACTCCACAAGGTCACGTGATACTGGCATGGCACTGGATTGGCCGAGATGGCTCGTGGCACCTGCTGCGGTCCTTGGTCAGATGAAACAGAGTACAACAGCCCAAACCGATGCTCCTAAATATAATTTTTTTATTCTTTTATTTAGTAGTCACTTTTGCGTATCTGAATGGATCTCCTGCCGCTGAGCGGTGCTGAGCTGAGCGTGTGTAGCGCTACGAAGCACTTTGGCGCGTGGCGGGAGGTAACTTATAATGACTTTGCGCGATTGCTCGAACGAGTGAATCGATATACACGAAGTTTCCAGCGCTTATCGCCCAGGCCGAAAGTGCCGAGTCACTGGCCTATGAACGCATGCACGCGGCATCTGATATTCCAGAGTAAAGAGCGACTGGGCAAGCTCGAAACGCGTTCGTTCCACAGATAAATAGCCACAAAAGTGTTTTTGCGCGCTGTTTATTTCCGATTAGCATGAGCCAACTCGCCTACATCACGACTGTAATAAATAGCCCGAGGGTCAAGTACACACTCACGGAACAAGCGCTTGTTCCGTCAGTGCGTACTGACCTCCGCGCTACTTATTTGTAATATGCATATCCGACTAGCCCAAGTTAAGTATATGGGAAATTATGCTTATTAATTAAGGTGTTTTCTTTCGGTAGAAATGTTTATGTTTCCAGAGTTGCGTCAACATGGTTTTTTTTTTTTTTTTTAGCTTTCTATGGTGGTGTCGGCGTTTTGGAGGGAGCATTCGCGGGGACAGAGCGGCCGAGAGGTGGGAGCGGGTCCCCCGCGGTCGTTAGGAAACGTCTCGGGTTTCGGGAGTTTGCTCGGACAGATCCCTGGGACGGCCCGTTCTTGGAGCCGCTTGTGGCTGTTAACCGAGTGTGCCTGTATATAGAGGGTTTCGCCGCTTAGTGTAAAATTGTCGCTTTTTGCCCGATGCAATAATTTAGCGGTTGGCGCCAGCCAGACTGGGAAAATTGCAGAGAATGACTCTACAAGGAATTTGGGTTTGGCGGTTGGAGCGCCAGGCTGACAGCTCGCCGACCATTGGAGAACCGTGTACCACGTGTGAGTGGTAGAATTTGAAGAGATTGGTCGGTTCCTGAGGGGAAAGGAGGCCCCTACGGGCCTACAAAAGGAGTGCGGAGAGGATTTTGGGGGATTCGGACTTTGGATTTGATTGAGAGAAATTGGGGACGGGGGTCGAGACTTTAGACGAGGCAGGATGGTCTCCCAAGTTGGGACTTGTAACTAGAGTGTAAATAAATGCACATAGTTCTATTCAAGCAGTGAGTCGACCCGTCATTCAGCGACGTTCGTGCCACCACGCTCCAGCCCATCGGAGCGGAACCTGCCTCCCACACCACCGGGAGGACCAACAACACTTTAACTGCCCATCTTAATGTTTTAGTAAAGCGTTCCACAGCCCAGTAGACAGGATGGCAGCGCACCGGAGGCGATTATTGGAATGATCTATACTCTACCTCTAAAGTGACCATTTCTTTTTTTTTTTAGAGCGCAGCTTTTAGCATTTGTTTTCCGCTTGAGCGAAGTCGGCGTAACCGCGCGTTGCGTTATGGGTCCTTCCCATAACGACGTCACACGTGACGTCACGAGGGTCCACTGACGTCACATGGCGCCTAAATCAGCAGGAATATCTCCCCACTAAATTTGGTCGGGGAAATTTTCCCGCTAAATTTAGCAGAGAACATTTCCCCACTAAATTTAGCGAAAAAAATTCCCCTCGAAATTTAGCAAGAGGTTTAGCGAAAATTTTCCTCTAAATGGGAGGAGAGGAAAAGGAGAGGGGAGGGAGGAGGGGCATACCCTGCCCTCCGTACCCTCCACTCCTCCTCCTCCTCAAGAGCTGCGCTCTAATTCTGCGTTACAGGGAGTTGCAAACGGTTTTCCATTTTTCTTATCCTGTCACTGTGCGTAACTAGAAGAGACAATGGTTTTTGTAATCGGAAGAAAAGTGTAACGATGGGCAACGGAGTGCCTCGTCAAACCAACGCAGTCGGGGGTTGTTTCTCTGGAGCAGTTCATCTATCCAGAGGCGACCCGAATAGCAGGGTTCGAAAATGGAGCGGAGAATCAATAGTTTTCGCAAACAATCTTGGAGTGCAACGCTTGTTCAAAAGAAATTATGTCGTCGCCGACTGATCACGCTCAAACATAACAAAGATTGACGACAAGATGTATGATGGCGCTTCAACAAACAGTGTTTGTTTAGTGTTCGTCTGGCGAGGCCAGGACATTATACGCTCTCTAGAATGCTGTCCTTCTAAAAGAAGCGTTTACTCTTGAAGTACCCGACTTGGTTAGTTTGAGCGTTGGCGGGTTTTCGATCGCTGTCCGAGAAATAAGCGCTACCCTTCAATTAAAAGAAAAAATGTCTCTAAATGCCAAAAAAAAGTCACAAGCAATATTAAAAAAAAACGTAAAACGATGAACAGAGTTTAGTGGTCTATTAGGCAGTGCCTAATGTAACTTTTTTCTTTTCTTTTTTCTTCTTCTATGTACAGACCTAGAATCCAATTTGAGGGGCAGCTTGGGTAAATATACCGCGTTATGCACGTTAAAGACCCCAGGCAGGTAGTTGCACTGCACTGGCTAGATTCTTTACCTACAGTGGATACCAATGTCGCCATGTTGGCAGAGTAAACACCCGCCGTATAAACAACTAACCTAATTTGTTTGTTTTGGGTAAATATGATTTATCTATCTACATCAGTCGAAGCCGAGCACCCTGCCTGCTCGCTTTCGCATAATATGCTTGCTGCCGAACGTTCCTGCTCTCTCACTTGTTTACTCTGTTTATTGTTACTGAAGCACATGCCTAGTTGGTAAGAAAAACTCTATATGCTGTATAACGAGGCTTTTCAATGTATCCCACTTTTCTGCCGGATTGCTATGCTTGTTTTGCTTTAGGGCCCCAGACCCAGTCAAGTTACCATATGGTAGCTTTTTGTCAGGAGGCCCGCCAGAGTAAATTTCTGGAAATAAAGATTTCATTTCATCCACGCGACGTGCCTACTAATATACCTCGGTGGTAGTTATCTGCTTTCATACATATATTTACATTACCAACGTCCCTATTATCTCAACTGTCCTCCGACGGTCCAGACGTAACGGATTCGGGAAACTTCCCAGCCCAGGTTCTATCTGGCCATTAACATAAGGCCTCTACGCATGGTCACCCTCCAAGCCGCAAAGGCAACAAGCAACAGCAAAGCACCGAGCACAAACTCGTCCACAGTCCCAGTTTCTCCGCCGACGCGATCCTGAGCTGTTGTTTTTCCGCCTAAACGTGAGTGATTCAAGTACTGGCGGTGCCATCAACCGCGATGGCCAGCAGCACACTTGTGCGCGCCAAGGGCAAGCGGCCTGCCATCGCAGGCGTGCCCGTCTATAGCCAAGAACTCCGACCCCAACAGACCTAACGCTACGCACACTTAGAAGGGGCGCCTGACCACGAGTTCCTCTAGGACCCCAGGCGAGACCGCCCTTATCAGAGGCCCCCCTCTTCCCTCCTACCGACACTCCTCCCTCCACGACCAAGATACACAGTCCGTTGGAGATATACAACTGGGTCTCGGGGCTGGAAAAAAGTGTGAGTCCCCCGCACACGCGCGCGCACACACACATGACGAAAGAAAGGACGAGCGGCATAGCCATGTTTTGTCTCACGACGCTGGGGGGTCCTCCCCCGCTCCCGAGCAATGTCTGTTCCATCTTCTCAGCAGCGACCCTCCTCGTAAGAATGCATCCTCAAAGTATACTCGAAGAGACACCACGTGCATCGTGGCTGCTAGCTACCGCCCAGAAGCGCGGTAGCTAGCATACCAGCGCCATACCAGCGCCGACAAAAAGACTGATTCATTTCTTCTTTTTTTTTTTTTCGTGTGTGTCAGCGTTGCCGCTTTCTACGTGCTTCTGTTATTTTTTTTTTTTGTTGCTACATTGCGGCTGTCTTGATTCTCGGAAAGGATCATCCCTATCCTCCCCTCCCTTCCCCCCCTTTCCCGCGACATCAGCATCTGCTTCATGTTAAATGGCGGCCTCGATAAACGTTCCCAGCATCTAAACTTTCTGCGTGCTAGGCCCGTTCTTTCCTTCTCGCTTTCAGTCTCTTCTTTTTTCTTGTCTTCTTTGTGATGCCCCCGTCTTCTGTTGGAATGGACTCAGTATACACAAGGAATTGCCACTCCGCATAAACATTGATGAGCGAGATGCATCACTGCATCCTTGCCGTAGGCGAAGAGAGACGGATGGATGAAGCATGTATAGAGAGCTCATCTCTCGGTAAATTGAGGGCATTCCAGATATCCCTTGATAAAAAAAGCATGTAAATATTCAGGTAAAAAAAAGTGGATGAGTATGAACCTATACAGGAAATGGTTTTACATTTCCTATGAAGGAAATGGTTTTACATTTCCTGTACAGAAAATGGTTTTACATTTCTTTTCAAAACACGAAAGAGAAGTTTGACGCTTCGATTGTGCCCAGTGTACGGACCCAATAAACGTTTTGCAGCAGCTCTGCATGAGCGCCACCATGACCGCACTTCCGTTTTTAATTTCTCTTTTAAAGCGCAGCTCTTAGGCGCCCGTTTCCGTGCTTCGCGGCGTTGGCGTCGGCGTCACCGCGCTAAATTAAGCGGGAAAATTGACGTCACCTGACCTCAACAGCAATCCGATTTCCCGCTTAATTTGGCGGGGAAATTCTCGCGCTAAATTCTAGCGGAGAAACTGAATTTGTTCATAGCTAGGTGACGTGACACCAAGTCATGTGACGTCATTTTCCCCTTAATTCAGTGGGGAAACTGATTTGGAGGAGGAGGGGAGAGGAGGAAATGGGGAGGAGGGGAGGTAGAGAGGGTACGGAGAAGGAGGAGGAGGGCATACCCTCCCCCCAGTTCCGTACCCTCCCTTCCTCCTCCTCCTCCTCAAGAGCTGCGCTCTAATTTCGCATTACAGATATTTGTAAACGTCTTTTTTTTACGTTTACTTCCCTTCATTATTACCATAGCAGGCCAGGTTATAGCCACTTAAGAGTCTACTGAGTCCTTCTTCGCAGCATTGGCCTTTGTGGAGGCTCGCCAACGACCGTTTTGAGTAGATCGATATCTCGGTGGCCGTGTTCCAAAATTTACTCGATCTTACTCCAGGGTAAGGCTTTTGTACCTTGGCGTTCCAAAACCTGCCCGCGTCCAGCACTTTTCAATCTGTGTTGTCACGTGACATGAACCGCCCGAGTAACTCGGATCCATTTGGGTGAGATTTGGAACACAGCCCGGAAGACAAGACAAGGTCAGCAGTGGCGGCTGCAATCTGGTGCGTGTGCAAAGCGTCCATAGAAAAGCAACAGACTCGCGTTTACGATGAAACGGAATACAGCTAAATACGATACTAAAATTTTAGCTAGATTGACAACCATGAGAAATCTCAATAGAGATAAACACGAAATAATAGACCGAACAGCAATTTCCTCGTTGTATAAAACAAATATTTCAAAGCAAGAACGTTATTCACAACACAGATTATACATCTTCAGCATACGCTGAACCTTTAATATCTTAGATGTACATCCCGGGGAGGAAATTAAAAAAAAAAAAAGGCAAAGAAACTAAATAAAAAAAAAGCAACACATTCATACGTCCTCCGATACCCTTCGCTTTTCTCCGGTCCCACATTTGTCTTCCTGGTAACGAAGACGTAGTGGATGCGCGCGCGGTACCCGCGAACAGACGCCCCAAACGCCAGACCGGAACTTCAGCATAAACAGCATAACCGACAGTCGTCCCGCTAGGCCGCAGCTGGCGCCCGCAATCACTGAATGAACGCCGCGTTTTCTGACAGACCGAATCAAGGCACATCCTCCGGCGGCGGCCGGGGCGAGGAAGAACTCCTGCAGGAAGCCATACATGCATGGACCGCTGCCGACATAACAGTCGCCGCGGCTTTTTCGTGTATACACCGAGGAGCAGCTGGATGCTCTAACTGAACATGTTATGGCTCCTCGCGGTCGGATAAACACGTACGCGGGCCCCGCTGCCCCGCCTGTGGGTAGCCGATAGCAACGGGCAGACTTTGTCAGGCGATGATCGAAGCACCAACCCCCGGCTGGAATCTGTTTCGAGGGTCTTACATGTAAACCATTTTGATTCACTCGGTGCATGGGTTCATCTATCGAATAGCCTTGCTCTTTCCTGACCCCTATGGCTCGTTCGAGCGCCTTCTTACATATAAGCATACAAAAGCTCACATATGGTACTGTACGCGATATCTGGGGGTTCGGTGGCCGAGTCCGCCGAACAAAGGAGCAAAGTATCCTGTTGTGCCTAAAGATACCATTATTTCAAGTCACTCCTCGCTGATTTGATTTTGTACAGGTGCGATAACGGCAAAGCATCTGAGCACTCAGAAATACATGATGTTTCTGTCAACGTCAAGTAACGTCGTAGCTCACTGAGTGAATTGTTCCTTTAAAGCGAAGACGCATGTCTCATTATATTAACGCAAATTAACTTCCTACCGTTCACAAACAGTCATATAGCAAACTATTTTCTAATACTTTTCGTGCGCTCGACCTCCCGTTGGATCTTAATAGTGCTAGATGAGTTAGATAATACTGATTAATGCAATCGCACGCTTTAGAGTTTTTCTGCATTCTAAACAGTTTAAAATTAATTTTAATCCACCCCCAATCCCTGGTTTTAGATGTCAGAAAGCTAAGACGATATAACTAAAACTCACCACTTTGTACTTAATGTGCATTTTTGTGGTCATAGGCGCACAAACGTAAGAAACAATATGGAACTATACAAAACCTAGTGCTCAAAATACGCTGTGTGAATCGCGTCCATCCTGTGCTCTTATGTAATGCAAAATCACGCTGAGTAAATCGTGCCTGTCCTGTATTCCAAAAAGTTTTCTTTTTCACTTTCATGTAAGCATAATGCAATTAATTTAGACAGTTTGTGCGAATCGTGTCTATCTTGTGTTCTTATGCAATGTAAAATCACGCTGTGTAAACCTTGTCTGTCCTGTATTCCAAAAAGCTTCTTTTTTTTTTGTCTCTCTCTCATGTGAACATAACGCAATTAATTTGCTTAATACTCAAAGGAACTGTAAGCACATATGATCAGTCATCCATTTAATCTTCGTAATCCGCGCCGAAACTGAAATACGACTCTTTCTTCTTCGCGTTGGAGAATTAAAACAACCCCTCCCAACTGTGAGTTTTATTGAGTACATATATGTACGCGCGCAGAGAAGTGAACCAGACGATACAGTTTACCGCAGGTTTGTCACCGTAAACTGCACCGATGAAAAACGCTATTAAAAAAGAAGTACGCCTAGCCTTGTTGTATATACTCCATATAAAGACATAAAATGGCCCCAAGGACAGCTTGCGTAAGCCATACACCCGTGGGAAAGCTGTGTAACAGAAGACCCTTTTACCGCTTCTGCTTTTGTGGCTTAAGTCGTCAAAACACGCCAATTTGTATCGTCTCCGTCACATCAAAAAGAAACTAATAAGCCGGCTTGTTACGCAAGAACGTTTAGCTTCCAAAGCTTTTAGAACGGGCCTCGTTAACCCCCCTCCCCCTCTTTTTCCCCCTCTTTCCCACCGGCATTACAAAGTGATGGATGATCCAGTAAGACGACACAAATTAGAACACGTCCATAACCTCGACCGTAACTCGTTAAAGTTGCAATTCCAAAGCCCCCGGCCAAGCGCCCAATCAGGCATTCCACTAATTGGTGCGCCGACTCTACTGCCACACGTCACTGCCTTCACATTCTTGGACCGAAAACTCAAAAAGCAGGACAGACCCCCTCAATACAAGACAAAAGAAAATTACAAAAAAAGGAAAAGGAAATTGAGGAACTGCATCGGGACGAGACAACTGTTCTCGCTCCTGACAGCTGTTACACTCCGTTCCATCTTAGATGGACCGCAACGAACGCCACAAGCCATTCCAGGCAAACCAGCGCTTCGGATGCATCACGTGACAACGATTCCCTCGCGTCGCTGCGCCCCTCCGGAAGGTCACGTCGTGACACTCACGTGGCAATGGGATTGGCTTCGTTTTAGCCTCAACGTTCGCTGCGGTTCATCGTAAGGTGAACACTGAGTGCAGCGAGAACAGTCTTGTTCCCTCCCTAACAAGACAAATAGGAACGCGATGTGCACCCGTTTCAGTGAACACTGATAGAGCCGTGCTTCAACCCTCCTCCCTCTGCACGAACCACGAGCCTTTTCCTTCCGGGCGGGTGTGAAAAAAGAGTCGCTGCCTTCCCCCTCCACCCGGAGTTGCATCCCGAGCTTCCCTTTTAACAAACGACCATTTCTTTCTTTGGCTCCGCTTGAGTTATATACGACGTCTTCTTTCCGCATGGGCCCATCACTTTGGCTCACGCCGCACAGCCAGCCGGGCCGTGAACTACAAAACACACCTCGCTCTGCCTGCCACGCGGCGGCCACGACGCTTTGTCAAGCTTCGCTCGCTTGCATAGCCGCCATTCGGGCGCATTTGGAAGGATTCAGACTTTTACTGAGAGTTTGCGCCCTCTCAGGCCGCGCAAGTGGGAAAGAATCAAGCGAGAAGGAGGGGGGCAGTGGAGCGTTGTTGTTGTGAAACGAATGGGGAGTTGCGCGTTCGCTACAGCGGAGAGAGTCGCCGCGCGAACAATTGAGAAGACTCTCCTTTCCTCCAACGGTAATCTTCTCCGTGCCACTTTTAAGTGGTAAGCAGCTCGAAAATTTATGGCAGCTGTCTCTGCCCGCCTCTCTCTTTCCGCCTGTTTCATTTGCCTGGACGAGGTGGGTGTACGTTTGCTGAAGCGGGAAAGCGATTAGACGACTCCTCTTTCAGTTCACTTTTTCTCTCTGTCTTACGTTTTTCGCCTCTGAAAAGGTACACGTATATTTACCGAGTTGGAGATTAATTAAAGCTAATCACTCCGCGGTTTCATGTTATCAGAGTAGGCTGCCAGTCCGCTGGAATTCATCCTCCGTTGAAGCTAAAGTAATTATACAGCGCCAGCCCCCCCCCCCCCCAGGCGGATGTAGGTCTCTCGTTTAGTTAGGGTCGCTGACAGTTTACGAAATACGAAACACCGGCCATGACAAGTCGACCCCGAGCATCCTATAAATAAAAGCGTAAACACAATAAGCCAGGTCCTGCGCTTAGAACCTTTCTGCGACTATGCGGAGAGCAAGTCGCCTGCTTTTGCGCAGGAGTTGCGATGACGTCAGAAAGACGCTGAGCTCTGATTGGTTCTGACTGAAGGAGAGTGGGTAAACCCCCAAAGCAAGCTGCATTGAGGTCTACCCACTATCCTTCAATCAGAACCAATCAGAGCTCGGCGTACTGAAATCACCACAACCCCTGGAAAAGAAGCAGACGAACTGGCGCTGTGCATAGCCCCTTCCATCTCGGGTACCTGTTACGAAAACAGTCATCAGGCTTCACTGGAAGCGTGGCGAACGGTCAACACCACCTCTGCGGCGGAATACGAACCAACGGGGCGTGGTCTGATCATCTAGTGATTACTGAGCTGAAGTCTGTGAAATCCCAGCATCACCCAAAACGAACAGCCACGAACCAATCACTGAGCCAGAACACCGCGGTCATTTTCCTACGTACGGTCGATCTAAATCTGCGAATGACTCAATGGCAAACTGAGTGAAGACATGTGTGTGAGTATGCGGACATCACAAACACATCACTCTGCCCACGAAACCCCTATGGCTATAGTGATGAACGTAGTACATAAGCAGAATCTCTTCTAGTTTCAATAGGGCCAGGAACAAAAAAGGGTTTCCTAAACATTAGGCTTTCGACGGAGCCTTTGTACGGTTTTCGTTTTCGACGGAGCGCTCAAGGGGACAAAAAAACATCGTCTCGTCACTGAACACACACCGAAGATGAAGAGAAGAAGAAGCTGTAGGCGGAACTAGAGATGTGAACGCTCAACGCTGCAGCTAACCTCCCGGCCTGCTTCAATAGAATCAATCCACATGGCGAACGCTTCGACGCTGCTGATTTATTACCTCCCTAGTCAAAGCAAAGTCAGAAGCGGCACCGGGCACATAGTTAATCTTCCTTCGGACCATCGGGCTAGCTAAGAAACTTTCCCTTTGAAATTAACTATTCGCCAAGCAGTCTCCCCAAACCCTATTTCCCCATTCCCTATTCTGACTCTTGTCTTCTTTTCTTTGGCGTTTTACGATGCTGGCGCAGCGAAGAAGTAATGATTTGAGTAAGACGGCAACATCCGCGGTAAATGACAACAGCAGAGACAAGCCCCATGAGAGGCCAAATGGCAAATTGCAATCGACGTCGAGAGAGAAGAAATTGCCAAACACAACACTTAAACAAAGAGAAAATCACAACCAGAAGGCAAAGTCGAGACCCCCCCCCCCCCGTAGGTAAAGATTTCGGCAATGAAGACCCAAAGGCAGTGACGAAGTCAGAGCCGAAGCCAATATCAAGGAGAGCCCGACCAAACTTAAAAGGCAAGACCAAAGGCAAGGACGGACCATGTCGCCGACCGTACGAAAGACAGCAACAAGGTATTTCTCGAAGGCACAGCAATTGCCAGAGACGAAAGACACAGGAAAATCCACTGGGAGACAGTAAAAGTCAAAGCCGAAGTCGCAAGACAAGGGAAGCCGAGCTCCTGACGAGACGCCGCCTCGGAATGAACAAAGAAGGCAAGAAGCGGGAAGCGTATTGCCCAGAAGAGGGAGAGGGTGCGCGGGGGTGGACAGTCAGTCGTCGTCGCCGTCGTCGTCCCCTCTCCTCGGCTGATTTAATTTCACATTTTCCCTTCCACGAGTGCCGCGTTTCCTCCGGCGCCCAGGGTCCCGAGCTCGGGGCTCGGACCCCTCCCTGTCGATGTCGCCCCTTTTGTCCGAATTTCGACTGGGGAAGCGAGCCGGGGATAAGGACCCCTTTCTCCAGCAACCCTGCTTTCGTTTTTCTGCTTTTCTTTTTAGCTTGTGTCTTCCCAGCCAAAAAAAAAAAAAAGATTTTCTCGCTTTTTTTTTAATGTTTTACGTCTTTTTTTTAAACTTCCAAAAGACTAAGCAGCAAAAACAAAACAAAACAAAAAATGAAGGCAAAATCGTCCCCAGCTTTGCCGCCAATTTTTCAGCGCTTGATCTTCGGTGAAGCGGTCTAAACTTCCCAACTTTTTTTTCTCCCTCTCTCTCCTTTTTTTTTCTTTCTCCTATTTTGTCTGTTTTTCTTAACAAAAAAAAATTCCTTTCGGGGTTTCTGTATACGCGGTAAGTTCCGAAGTTTGGGAGGATTTAAGAGTCGCAATCCGCCCTTGTGAGTATGTCTATGTGTGCGTTAGGGGAGGGGAAGAGCTCCAAACGATAAGTTCACTGAAGCGATAAAAATGTACCTCACATAATCCCAGCGTCACCTAGACCGGAGTGCTGAGTGGCACCTGGAGTTCATCGGTACCAAGTGCCAAAAACCTTCAAACAGTTGGTGTCACACCAGACAGTAGTTTGTCGTTGGGAACAATCAGCACAACCAAAACAATTTCAGCACAAAAAAAAAATAAAATGCAACAATAATAAACAAATTATGGGATACCTTTCATGATCCCCGATGAAAGACCTAAGGTGAAAAACGATTCGCCTGCAGAGGATGCAGAGTGCGATCTTTTACTCCAGGCAAGCACATTTACTCCGAACACGCCTTCGTTTTGTCAGTTGGCGAACCGAATCCGCGTCCCCGTAGCGCAAACTCGGCCGGTGGGGGCGGACAATCCGGGCCCCACAGGGGGCCAGATCCCCCGTCCCGGTGCGCGGACCGGAAGAAAAAGCCGTCCGCCGACGCCTGACGAATCGGTGCGGCACGCGGAAACAATCCCGGAGTGCGGCCAAATTCCGGGCCCGGAGCCAGCAACCCCGACGGTGGGCGCCAACCCTCTCAACACCCACGGTTACATAGCGACGCGCGACGGGGGTGTCTACACTGAGTGTTCCTAGACAGCTGACCTAATAGTAGGACTATGATGCTTCATGGGGATCTGGGGATACTATAGCAAATAGCAACGGGAACCAACGCCTCACATGGTTTGTATTTTTGTTAAAAATCACAAATAAAGCGACCTTTATCTGTAAAGTCTTATGATGCTGCGTGCAGTGTTAGAGAACATATACATTTGTATAGAAGAGATTAAAAATTAGTTTCGGGGAGTGAAAAACATACTGTTTATTAATTGCATATCACCCACCTCTGCAACACCACCCTGCGCCACACAGAGTATCGGCCTGTGATAACTAAGATACACACACTTTAGCCTCGCAGAGGCAGGGCACTGAGCTGCAGCGGCGATAAGTTCTGGGTTCGCTTCGTGGTGGGGGATGAGCATATATGGGTTCCGTTCCGAGTGAGTGTTTGTGTACATTGTTTTGCTTTTCGTTGCAAAAGTAACCAAGTCGGCTGCGCTGACATGCCCTGCTAAGAGGTGCGCACGGGCGGACAAATTTGTGGGAGTAGCCGCTTCGGCTATAAAGCCTCCTATACATTAAAATGCGTGGACGATGTCCCACGGGCATCCGAACTCAGACGAGCAAACCGTAACATGGCGGAAGGGTCCAAACCGTGGAAACAAAGGGAATCACAGGCAGAAAGTACATTAACAACCAGAGTGACGCGAGCGGCTTCACTCGTGTGTAGGGCTCCCACGTTTGGCTGGGTATGTGTTTGTGTAAACCTGCGTCCGCGAGCGCGCTTTTTTTGTATTTTTTCTTAGATTGTTATTTTGAGCGACACCACGCCACACCGCCGCTGGCAAGCTTCCATCATTCCCGACGCCGCACCTGAGTCGGCAGTGGCCCTGGAACTGGGCCCGAAACTGCAAAGCGTCACTCGCGCCTTCCGCAAAACGCCCGGCCGGCGGACGTTTACTACGGTTAACAAATTTTCCGCCTCACAAAAATGACACTGAGATGAAGAGCTGTCTAAGGTTCTTCCGCCTTAAAACCAACATCGGAGATCAAACTATCCACATGTTCGTAGTGATTCCTCAGGTATCTTGTCGGCAAACAAAGGGCAATGTATTTTGCTGTATTAAACTGCATCACAGAATATAGTGCTGTGTTGTACTGTACAGGTTTGCATGATGTTGGTATTTATTAGCCTGGTGTTGAGTTTAACCTTGGGATAGGCCCACAAAACGGTACTCAACATACACTAGTATTACCAAGCAAGCATCGATCGCGTACATTTCTAAGGGCGTATTACAGTCTCTGGTGCGGTGTGTTACCGCACATACTCCGTAATGTGCGAATGGTGCTAACAGGGCGACTGCGGCAGTGTTTTGCGTTCTTAGATGTGTCCAGGACATCAAGCAAGAAGCGGTAACATCAGGCTTTTGAGGCTCCTCGCAAACCCCAATACCACTTAGACGCCACTGTTACTCCATTTGTTTTTAAATCATACAAAAGACAGCACGACCCGGGGCTCCTAGGTTTTCTTGTGGTTTTCGCTGATTTGTCTTTCATGTGGCTTGTACCAGTTCGTTTGAAAGTATCCTATAGGATACTTTCGTAACAAAGCGTATACGCTTTGTTACGTTCAAGTAAAAACACAACCGTGTCCCACATATTCTAAACGTTCGCACAGTCTCTTTTTTTTTTTTCTTCGCGGGCCTGAATAGGTTTCTTCTTTGGACTCAATAAAGTTATTTCCTCACGTATACGAGCCGTTTTTTTCCTTATACTACGCGTATAACCATGCGCTCCAACATTAGTGCCAGCCCAAACAAAACCATGGAATCATACGAAGTGTGCGGCATAGTTACAAATATGTTATTTTCTTCTTCTTTATTTTACCGGTCTTCCATTACAAATGAAGACTTCCATCAAAGCTACTAGCGTTATGGAACGTACTCTCATCCAACGCACCAACTTGGCGAAAAAACAGTGGAGCCCGCTTATGACCAATCGGCTCTATAATACCGAAAGAAGAAAAAAAAATGCGCATCATAACATGAGGCATCCGTACGCTGCTGCCACATTCGTGGCTTCCCATGTATTCCAGGAACAGCAAATGAAAGCCCGAGCAGCGTAATCCTTACCGGCTTCACCATCAAATGTGGAAGGCCGGCCATTAAACGTGTGGTTTCACACGCCGAGCAGTCAAAACGCTTACACGTACGCCATCATAAAATTTACGAGTGGGAGTTATTAAACTCATTATACGCTCTTGATCGCCGAACGGGCCTGAAGGAAGAGCTGAGCCGCGTCTTCCAAAAGCCCTTTTAATATACCTTTAAAAGGGAGAAAAAAAACAAAAACGTAAAGAAAACTCCACGGGGCCTACAAGAGGAAACACAGAGGTGTCGGGAGGTCAATGAACCCCCGTCACCTTCAGCGCCTCACCGCAGCGCGATGGTGCGTGCTGTTAACTCAGGTGTCAGCAGGCACGCATTAAACGCCTGCTGCAGCAGTCCCGTAATGCGCTCACGCTCGCCGGTGGCCTCACCGAAGACACGAGGGAGGGAGGGACACCACAGGGTTGCTCCGGATCTGAATAGCGAGCATTCCGGGGGCCGACCTTCCGCGCTCATTGTGGCCGGGGTATAAAAGGGGATCCCGAAGAGAGGGGAGAGAGAGAGAGACCTCCGCCTCCTCTCCCACAACGGGAACAATTCAATTCCGAGTGAGCAACGAGGAGTTCGAGCGAAAGGAACCGCCGCGAGCGCGTCCTCGTCGGAATGCGGCCAAAGATGGGATTCCTCGCAGAGGCTCAAAGCTGCCGCCTCAGACGGCGGGATGGTGGTACACGCTGCGTACTAGTGCGTATTTTATATTATGCAGACAAGGGAGGGAGGGTACGCTTTAACGCACGGCGAATCAATCCGGCCTATATATATATACATATATAAAAAAGTTAGAATAGTTCGCATACTATTCGGCGCCTCTGTCGTCGTTTAACCGCAACCGTCACCGCCATAAAGGAGGAATAGGCAACGAGGCTATTCTGCTCCCCCGCCTGAGTTAGCGGGTGCAAAAAAGGAATGAAACGGTCAATATGCTCCTCCTGCGGAACCGCCATCTGTGCTTTATGCCGCGACTGCACCCTCCCCTCTTTCCCCTTCTTCTCTCTCTCTCTCTCTTTCATCTCCATCTCTCCCTTCCTCTTCCTTCTCTCCCGCCTTTTCTTGTCCTCTCTCTATCTCTGACTCTCCATCTCTGACTTTTTTTTTTCTTTCTTTTTTTAAATAATAAAGTTGTCTTTTTCTCTTTTTTTAAAAGACCGTTTATCGCAGGTTGATCTTCCCCTCAAGAAGAACACGACGCCTATAAAAAAGGGGAGATATCTTCCCGGCAGATTGTATTGGAATTCTCGTGCAGCAATCCGGACAGCTGTTCGCTGTAAACATACATGTGTCTCGTAACTTTGCGGCAGCGTCCAGGCAAGGCTCTCGAAGGCACGTTGATCGATGCGGAGGCTGGATCTTGGAATTTCGATCAGCCAAGGTGTGACCGCGTACCGAGCGATGTGTTCATCCGTATTCATTGGGTAGAGCCCGGTTTTCCGGCCGACGCGAAGCGCGGCAGTTTGATTTCTGGGACGAAAAAGTGATTTAGTAGTAGCGGAACTGTCCATCTGACCTCAGCAGCGGAAAAACATGAAACGCCAAAATATCCTCTCTTTTTTTGAATTCTTTTACAGCGTTCTATATATGGCGATTTCCGGTTAAGCCGAGAAATGGAAATCTTTACACATTTTTTTTCTTCCAATCTGCAACATTCAACATGACTACTTTAGTATAAGGATATCGACACTGCAGGAAGTAACGGCACGATTGTAACGTAAGGTATAACTAGGAATTACCAAAAGGCACAAAAGAACGCTTTACATATTCATCTCACACAACACACACCATCAGAATAGGCCATAGATAAATTTCAGAAAATTAAATTCAATTTCGCGTTATTCTGTGACAAATTTAATCTACCAATGACCCGCCATACCAAAAGCTCAGGTGGAAGATGGAAATAGTGAGATTTCAACCGACAAATCGAACTATACTGCACACAAATCGTAAGCTCTGCTCTGGGAAGGTTCAACCGTTCACATCACCTGGGAGGGATTCAAAATGCCGAAAATTAAAAACACCGTATTATCCAAACGCTAAAAATTCGAATACCGAAAAATTAAAAAAAAAAGTCAAAACGCCGAAAAACTAAAAAGGCAAAAGATTAAAAAAAAAACGAAAAAATCAATTGGTCGAATTATACAGCACCAAAGCTTGAAAATTACAAAATATGAAGTTCAAAACAAACTAACTACCCCCACCCCCCCCCCCGGTTCACTTTTGAAGCCAGAAGACACTTCACTTGTTCAGGGCACATAGGATAGGAATTTATCGTTTCTTGCCATTCAGACTGATAGACTGCGTGCAATTCCTCGCAAAATGACCAGGACGTTGGACGACGAGAGAAGTGACCGAACAGCGTCGATTGCTGCCAGCTCAAAGTCCGTGCTCGCAATCTTCGAATTAAGTGCGAACCTAAGGTCTGCAGCGGAATTAAGCACTTCTGTGGAGAGTGAACTCGTACGCAACTTGGGTTCGTCTCGTCACGAGGCAGTAGACAAGAGGATGCCACGCGAACACAGACAAAACCATGAATTGTGTGCATCTGTTCGAAAAGCGGCGACACAGTCTTTACATCCATCAACCACATTGTAGCGTCATTCAGTTGCTTCAGCTTATCGTCAGTAAAAAACAGGTTAGGAGACGAGCTTTATCTCGGCATATACAGTTGGAACGCGCAGGTTACTCCCGTCCATCTAGGTTCACGAAATCGCATTCGACTTTGAGCTGTTGTGCAGGTTTGCGTCTCACAAGCCGGCGCAAGGCTTCGTTGATTGGCTATACGTGCTAGCTGGAAGACGCTGCCACACTAGCCATGACTTATAGTACAATCCACACAGAAGCCTCTACCTGAGCATGCCGCAAGAACCTTTATCTCTTCTAGCACAGAAAGAACCGTAACCCTGCAGACATCCGTGGCGTAACTTCAATGGGGCGCATTAGCTTCGAAACAATTTCGTGAATATCATCTGCGCATTGGTCTGTAATCAGTCTGGCGTTGAACTCATTTCGTTTCTCACACCTCCAATGGTGCCTTGTACCCAAACGCTTTGTCAAGCACGTACACACGTAACCATCCAATTTGCAGCTTTGTTTTTCCCTTTGGGAACATACGACAACCGCGGCCGCGTCCATTCCGTCATCGCCCCAGCTGCGCGTACCGGTTGGCGAGGTTAAAGCTCAAAGCGCAACGTTAGTCCTAAACTCAGGCCAGCGCATACCCCCCCCCCCCCCACACACACACACACACACTCCCGCTCCGCCTCCAGTAGTTCGGCTGGCCCCTTAGCAACGATGAGGCCGTTGCTATGGAGCCACATGACGCGTCACAGCCAAAGGGAATTTAGGTGCCGTTTCGCCTCAGCCAATGAGAATTTAGGTGCCGTTTTTCGCCGCTACAGACAACGGCTACAGACAATGCCGGCTTCGCTCCATGGGAGAGTTAATGCTCTCGCATTGAAATACAAAAACCACGGAGACTGAGCGGCCGTGAATAGTTTCTAGCTGTACAACCAGGCAAGCGAAGGTCCAGCATAGGATGCAGGTCCGTGTCTATAAAGCCGCAGTCGACACTGTTCATACATCACACGAAAGACGCGGTGTTCGTTGCAGACAAGATGACAAATTAACTGCGGATCTCGCCTCACGCTTGTTCCAAGCATGTTTGCTTCATGTGTACGTATGCTTGGAACATGTCTACAAATAGTCCTTTCTATATATAACCAATGTGCAAGGAGTGTCCTAAAAGAAAGAAACACGCCTCAAACAGTCTTTTGTACGGTGTATTAGCAGAGTGGAAACGGTTTCGGGGACACTACTCTTTATCTCCATTAATGTTATACATTGCGGAAAGACATATTTCGTTTGATTCTTCGTGAACCCATGTAGGCACCAGTTTCACCACTCCTTTTCCCATTAACCGCATAGCTTCATCATCCCCCCGAACCCTGAATAAATTAAAAAAAAAACTTGGCAGTAACAAGTTGCATAACAGGACACTGCCCACGAGACCGAATAGATCGCGGGAAGATCGAGCAACGCCGGCAGCGACAACGACGACGACACCGAAAAGCAAATTTCCCGCCGCCTAACGAGACGGCCCCAGCCCCGCCGCGTTGCTCTTGTAGGAAGAATCCCCACTTCGTCGAGAAGAGTGCCTGCCGCCACGGAAGGAAGGCCTCCCAATCAGGGAACTCCTAATAGCGCTCTTGGAGGGGGAGAAGCGACCGGAACCCACAGTGTGCGGCGGACACAAAAGCGCGCCGATTTTCCGCGCCGGCTGATGCGGCCAATGAACGAACGCCCGCGGGTGTAGGAACGGCGCGGCTTTCGCTAAATAAAGATCCCAGGGGCTCAGTTCCTTCGTCGTCGCGTCGGCTTCTTCGCCCGCAGGACTCGAACGAACCGTAAACCCCGACTCACCCTTACGACGGACGAACCGCACGCGGAGGCTACGAGACTTCCCAGCCAATCGGATGCCGCGCGAGCATCACGTGACAACCAGGAGAGACACGGCGACCAACGCCACCCAGAATAATCGAGGCCCGTGAACAGCCTCCTCCGCCTCCGCGTGACGTCATCCCCTACGCGCCGCGCAAGTTGGTCCGCTTCTCGTGCAGGAGGTGGCTGTGACGTCATACCGTCGAGCTCCGATTGGCTTCGATGGAAGGATAGAGGGTAGACTTCCAGGCGAGCTGCCTCGAGGTCTCACCCACTAACCTTCCAATCGTAGCCAATCAGAGCTCGGCGTTCTGACGTCACCGGAACCCCTACGCAAGAAGCAGACGAACTTGCCCTCCGTATGGGATGGCGCCAACGCAGCGATTGGGCCCGAGCCCGACGCGGAGCGTCCTTCTGCAGTTTGATTGGGCCCGAGTCCCGGCCGAACGCTGACCAAGCGATCGTGCCCAATCTGTATCCGTAGCTCGATCACACTGTGATGACATTACAAATCACAATTCCAGTGTATGGCCTTTGATTCCACTAGGCGGTATGGTATGGGACTCTCGAGGCTCGTAGTCACGTGGTGATTGTTTTCGCAGCACCGGATTGGTTGGGGACGGCCGTTAGCCTCAGCTGCAGTCCATCGTATAAGGTGAAATGGTGTATAATAGCACCGGGCGGGGATATAAAATAAAACATGGCGTTGCCGGCCTGGCGACAGCGCCGCGCCAATCAATTGAGTGCGAGTTTCGCGAGTAATTATCGGCACGCGCTGTGGGTGTCGGCGCTGCGCTACCCAATACACGGGGACTAACAGGCTAGGAGAAGACGTGTCGCCCTCCCAAGAACAGCCTGATATTAGATGGACGGCGACGACACCGCAGTGGAACCGCGCCGTGCTTCGGAAGGAGCGCGCGGTTCAACGGATGCCGCCAGCCACTCGACTGCCCACCACAGAAGTGGAAGGAAGGCCCGGAAAGGAAGGCGAGGAGTCCGGCGCCGGCTTCTACAATCACCTCCCAAACTCGACGATTATGGGCCACGGGCCGAACACAGCCTGCCCCGGGGAAAAGGCGACTTGCAGCGGTCCACTATAGGCGTTCACAAAATTACGGGACAAACGAGTTTTTTTTTTTTTGCTGTTTTTTTCGTTATACGCGTTGTCGCCCAATTGATGGCGCAGCGCGCAAAATTAGTTTCGGAGCCTCGCGGTAACGGACGTTCAACTCCCTTGGTATACTTGGAGCATGAAAGGGGTCTATACTTTTCTCGTTGGATAAGCTTCCCGGGGCATCGCCGTGCTCTGTTTACGCACGGCTCCACCAGCCTGTTCAGGCCGGCCCTGGGCACGACGAGTCATCCTACGAACCGAACCGATATTAATGGCTGCTTCCGAGGTTTAATGTGCTGTGTTTACACTTTACCGCCGAAAACGTCCTCGAAATCTCTCCGGTCCCGCTGCCCTGACGTCACTACGCTGCGGTGGCGCTGCTGTCGCCACGGCGCATGCGCAGAAGCGTCACTTGGCGCGAATATGGTTTCGGCACACGTACAGTGCAGCACCTGGTGTGGGCGAAAGTGGCATTATTTATAAACAGCGTGTTGGTCTCTATACTGATGATTTAAAAACGAGTGAAAATCGAAATGTAAAAGCTAAAAAAAAAATAACCTTCAGCGTTTTTTTTTAATATTTCATCTACACGCGGAAAGAAAAGCATGGTAAAGAGTTATAAAACATGATGACGTCGAAAGTGGGCTAGAAATAGCTGACAGATGACTTTGGAAGATGATTCGACTGGAGATAATTCCGTTTAAGCATGCATGCAAGGCGCAACCAGAACCCAATTTAAGATTTTGGTTTTGTTTAATTAGCCTCTCTTCACGCCTTCCCTGCGCTGACGCGAGAGGTCATTGCCCCCGCAGACACCACGGCCCTTCTGTCACCGATTCAGGCCTTGCACGAGTCGGCGACAAATAGAAGATTGCACCGAAACGCGGACAAAAGCCACGAACTTGCACCGAAACGCGGCAGCTGTGTGCGCAACTTTTGAGAACAAAAACAGACACTGTAAAATAGCATGAATGGAGGTGAAAGTCATTGCCCGAAAAACGAACGATCGTCCATGACTTCAATTTTCAGCCTGGCCAATAGTCTCTATTTGACCGAGCGGCGAAGTCTTACTTAACGCACTGAACAAAAGTACACTGTCAACTATGCGGCTGACAGACAAAAACGAAAGCAACCGAACTCCGCTCTCGCCTCCCGAAGCTAAAAAGTATAATAACCGATATTCAAATTATTCTCCTAGCACACGGAACAAGCACTTTGGTAGTTCCTCAAGTACCGGAGATACAAAACCCTGCAACTCAGGCTTTTGCTACATTTTTCCACAATAAAAAATGAAAAAGTGAATAAAAATAAAATAAAACAAGAAGCGATACTTTATTCGAACCGTCATTCCATCTGGCCAGACTGGTGTGTCGTGACCACAGTCACCGCACTTAAACACTGTAATTTTGTTACGTAGTTAGGGCGTACAGTCAGCGACATCAACGCAGTGATCGCAAAACCGCTTTGTTCGCCATTTGGACGCGTACAATGAATGTGCACGTTGCCAGAACGAAACAAGCGCATCCACCCCAGCCACTGAGCTCTACTACAAGTCGGGCGCGAGTGAAGCCACCGGAAGTTCGATCCTTGTCCCGGAAGTCGAGTGTCCGCTGGGTTTTATAGTGCATTTAGTAACTGTTTTGGTTCACGCATTCTTGCATTTTTGCGTGGGTTTTAATAATCCGTTTTAGTAATCAATCTTGAGAATGAGGCATGTGAACTTGGGGCATGTACACTTCATCAACTAGAATCTCGAAATTCTCACTCCTCAAATGGCTTTCAAGAAGACTCCTCGGGCCTGCATGAGCTGTTATTGCGCAACAAGCAGGCTCTCTAGCATATAACAAAAGCAAATCAAGCGCCTTGGACACTGTGTGGACCACCGCTCGTAAGAGTGGGAAAGCCTGTCAAGCGCTCACTTCCGGGACAAGCCGCTTGCTTCCGGTGGCTTCATACCTGTTTGCTCACTGCTCCATGCAGCCCCCTAGTGGACATCAGTGATCCCAGCGCCCCGAAAAACTGCGGGAAGCACCTAAAGCTCCGAAAAACCGTCTTCCCCTATTCGCGGCTCCAACTCACTATAGGTGGCACCACTCGTTTTCCAAGATGGCCGGTTTAGTGAGGGTCGGAGGTGCCGTGCCGCTGCTGAGCCTGTCTGGTTTGCTAACTTTGGGACTGGGCGGCAGAAATTGTTTCTGGTAATACTAGGGAGAGCTGGGGTGTTGTAAGCGCAGGTCACCTCGTTATCCTGAAAGCAAAAAACGGTATTTAGCAATATTTACGCCAGTACGCACATATTTAATTCTGGAGCGAAACCGAGAGCTCACATTTATTTTGGATTTACTTTCTCGGTATTGGTTTTAATTTCAGATTCTTTCATAACTCAAAATGTGTCTCACACCCTAAATATTTAGTTAAAGAAGTTGTTCGCGGAAACGTTCGTCCTTTAGAGGTGACATATAATGCTGTAGTTGTTGGAAAATTCGGTGCGGATATTTGTGCGGTCTTGCCACCTTTTCCTCACTCACATAATTGTCATATGAAAAAAAAACAATGTGAACTGCGGGCCTTTCAATGGCTTTACTGGGGTATTTAGAAGATTAGTGGCTTTAATATCTTTCCCAGAATCAAGAATTGACAGAATGAAACCTTTCAGAAAAAATGGTATTGGTTAAATGGCGTATTTCTCTGTGAGTCGTGTAGCGCTAATTGAGGCATACATTGCCGCGATTTTGTTATTAATAATAATATAAATATTAATATTGAGATATTTTGATACTCCATTTTCAAGCTCTAAAATAATTGAGTTTAGCTTATATGATCTAATTTCAAACACGCGAAGAAGTACGACAATCTAAAGTGTGCGTAATTGTCATTATTGGTGCAATTTGCAGCATTTTTAATTACCAAGTTCATAAAATAAATAAAGCCTAAAATCACGATGACAAAACTTTAGCTATTGCAGCGAGAAATTCATATGAAATTAGATTAATGAAAATGCTATTAGAAGTAGCGAGCTTTTTGACGATCCTTGAAACTTCCAAAAGTGCCGCTGGCGTATTCCAAATAAATCCCCAGACATACATCCTCCCTCCCCCGAGAAAAAAATGGATATATTTTTAACGTATTATCTTTTTCTAACAATTCATTTCCTATTCGTGTTTGACTGCCGTGTTATTATCCTCAGCGCGCTGAACTGAAGAATGGCATCGCGCGACTACCGCGCGTCTGTACTGCCGCACGTTTCGTTGGTGCTTGAAAGAAAAACGGTGCGAAGCAGGGGAGTGAGTTTGTAGTGGCCGTATGCTGACAAGCGAACGGAAAGCGCGTATTGCAGTGGTATGCTTGTATGTTCCGCTGCGCAGGCGAACCGAAACGAGTATCTGACCGGATCTTGGCATCGATGCGCGCATGATACGCGCGCAAGAGCGATCAACAAGCGACCTGCGTCGGCTGACGCACGGTTGCTATATGCGCGTACATCAAACTCTCCGGTTAAGGTAACAATCGCATACCGGCTGGGTAGCGCACCACGTCAGGGACAGTGACAGGTGTTGTTTGCGTATTCGGAAGCGACATTGTGAGCGGTCTTAGTCGCGAGCAGTTCCGCCAGCGCCGCTATATGAGCAGGGCTGGGGGACCCTCACCGAAGGCGCTTCCGTTTCCCCGCCGCGGGAGGGGGCGAGCGGCGAGCTGGAGACGCGAATAGATAAGCTGCCGCCCGTCGTCTGTTGCAGTGTTCGTACGGCTGCTCTCGCGTTGTCATAGAGAGGCTAACGTATACGATACGCCAATTAACGAGCGTACAAAAAACGAAAAAAAAACGAAGGAGACGAAGCAAATGGCGTCGGAGCTTCCACTGCTGGAGTGTGTGTCTATATATATAGGCAGGAGGTCGAGGAATTAAGGCACTGCCTCCTCAGATCCGGCCGACTTCTTAATGGAAAGCGGCTCGAGTTGAGTGCTAATGCATAACCAACCCGACGCTACCCAAACGGCCTTGGGGAGTGCGCGCCTCCCCTAATGGCCGACTTCCAACGAAGGTACACACCGGTTGAACCACAGGATGGAGAGCGGCGGACGCGACGAGGCCATCCCAACCAATCCAACGCTGCGTGACTGCCACGTGATCTTCGGAAGGGTTGTAGCGACGCGCCGGGAGCGCGGTCACGTGGTACGTCAATAGCGCTGGATAGGCTGGGACGGCTCGAATATATATATACCGACCGCTGTGGTCCATACTCAAAGCATGAGACGGAGTATAAGCACGAGCGCACAAAGACGCCCAAAAGAAACCAGAGAAGCCAAACGGTAAATGGCGCGGTATAGATCGCTGCCGCCTCCTCCAGTGCAATGTTCGCGACGCGTGTTGCTACATTACGCCCAGTCCTCTTGTGTTTTATTTATTATTATCTTTTTTTGCTATTGCGTTGGTATGTGCGTGCGCACAACTCTACTATTTGCGAGCACAAGTATTTATGTATCTTTTGGCTGGTGCTCAGCGCGCGTTAGGAGAAGGGGGCGGGGGGGGGGGTAATTTAAGAGCGCTAGCTAACCGACGGCACTAAGGAACAGGTGTTTTGTTCTCGGTACAGCGCCTCTCTCTTGGGGTCGCTCGCGGAACGGCGAGAAAAAAATGCGCCGTAGTACGAACTCGGGTTCGCTCGCAAGGTCGGTGCGTGAAGGTGGCATGATGCTCGTTCAAATTAATGGCGATCGTAAGGCGGCGTGGCTGTTGACGTGGCGTCGAGCCACCACACTAAACGAGCAAGGAGGCGTACTTTGAAATTGACTTAATAATCAAGAATGAGAGAAACGACGAGAGGTCAGAGCGTTCTCTCCGGACCATATCTTAACCGGAAACACTGCGCAAGCAACACTATTCCTGAAGAGATCGAAAGAAGACAAACTACTGAGCCGCATCCGCAAAGAAAACAAACGAGCGCATATACACATAAGTGCGCACGTGCGCACGCACACACGCATGTCAAACACAAACACACACACAATCACACGTACACACTTTCTCTCTATACAGCGTTTCTTAATTTTCATTAAACAGGTATCTTTCAAAAAATTAAAAAACGCCGTGAAAGGTACGGAATGCAGTGTGCCGGTGCGTTATACGAGCCAGGGGGACATAATATAGGTGAGCAATCGCCACGATAAGTCGGATAATTAACTAAAATTGTTAAATACCTATTTATTTCCCACAAATAAACATATGGTTCAAATTACAAACATGCTGAGGTTCACCAAAAATCACGAAATGATTAAGTTTTAGAAAGACTCGAAACACAGGAGGAGGGCGGGGTGCGCTAAAGTTACCACTTGCCCAACAGGCGCGGAGCTGGCGGTACGAAAACACGGACGATACGATTATCATCCGCGGCCTTACTTTGGAGAATTTCTACTGCTTGTGATCTATAAAGTTTCCTTTGCTACTCCTCTGCATTGTATTTTTCTATGGATGGTTCAAAAAAGGATTTCTTTGAGGCGTGCTTCGAAATTACTCGAACTTCCTAGATGTCTCGAGCGAGGGTTTGAAATAGCATAGCCAAATAGTCAACCACCAGGTTTTTCAGCCAAACAACAATAGTGAATAGGCCGATCTCGCCAGTCTAACCTGGCAACCAACAGTCGGCGTTCTTTCTGACCCAGAAACGCCACCCGAGCTGTGACACTCACACGAGCGTGACAATGTAGCCACTGCAGGAAACTCTACTTCCGGCTGCCCCTAGCGTCGCAATTACCTCTCCAGATGAAGACGATGCTGCTTTCCGGTTCCGCTCTGTCTCCCATTTCCGGACTATACCCAGCGTCGCGCACGTGAACGTCCATTTCCGGCTCGCGCGTAATCGATGGAAGCGAACGCAGGTGACAGATTGCATCGCTAACTACCGTGTATACAACGCGGGAATCAAAGCAGACGAACTTGCGCTCCGCATAGATGGCGGGTCTTGAGCATCTCGTCATCGCTCAGCAGCCAATGAGGTTGCAGCAATATCCGCGTAACAACTGGCCGAAGAATCAACCACGAAGCAAAAAGTATGCATGAGCGTAATAAGCTGCGCCTTCCGTTTCTTAAGCTGTCGGTTACTACGCGGAGCGCAAGTTCGTCCGCTTCTTTTGCGGGGGTTGCGGTGCACGTGAGAACGCCGAGCTCTGATTGGCTCCGATTGAAGGACAGTGGGTAGACGTTGAGGCATCTAGCATTGAGGTCCGCCGACTATCCTTCCAATCAGAGCCAATCGGAGCTCGGCGTCTCTCTGACGTCACTGCAGCCCCTACAAAAGAAGCAGACGAACGATCCGCATAGTAACTTTGCACATCGCTGGATAGATCGAGGTTTTTAATGGGTTCGTTCCTGTTTACGTCAAGACCTCCGCAACAATTTCTACGGTACCGCCATCAGTTGAATGAGCATGCGATACTACCTCCTAACATTGTAAATTTTCCTTTAGTTGTGTCTTTCTTTTTTTTTCTGTGTGTGTCTGTAAATGTAGTTAGGGATCTGATCGCTTTGTTCAATATATTATTCTTAGGTGCACCAAACAGAAGACCGCTGTGGTTGTTTTGGAGCACAGAAAACTGACGCTCGTGATCTAAAGTCAAAGACATCGCGAGTTTTTCGATAGCATATGTGTGCAGAGGGACTCAACAATCAACATGACTTGTAATGATCGTCATGAGACGCGTAAGTAAATAAAGCAAAATTTAAACATACGTACCCTGCTGAAGTCACGGCTATCCTTCGAAGTGGTGAAGCCGGCTGTCCGGGATTTAAAAAGAAAACCCCTGGTAATTGAAATTACATGTAATTATCCGGCAGCTTCCTCCGTGAAATGAAGCGAAATTATTATTATCATTATTCTTATTTTTACTGTGATAACGGGTGCGGCAGCGGTAGAGAGACCCTTGAAAACGGGACTCAATAGCGCTATAGTTGTGTGCAGCAGATAGAAAAAATTCCTTCTTCAATTAGGAGTTCGTTCGTATGCGCTCAGTGCAAGCGTGCGCATTTTAATCACCTCGTCGCAAAGACTGCCTCAAGTATGCACCCGCCAAGCTCCGCGTTCCTCGAACGTCCCGGAGCACAGGAACAATCTTTCGCTTTCGGTATTTCGTTCTAATGTTTCTCGAGAGGTTCCCATTAGTCGGGGTTTTCCATTGTGATCGCGTATCATCCTCTACGGGATATTGAATTTCACCTGTGTTTGCATTGGAGAAATAGAAATATTAAAATTAAAACAGAGTTAAAAAGAAGCGCCCGATTATTTGCGACTCGCCGAGATCACAGAAGCACGCGAACATAACTTCGAGAGGAACATATCGAATAGCATTTCCGCCTTGCTCGAGGAGACGTAATGGGCCTTTCTGGAAACGCCAGCGCCACCACTGAGCGCTCCGGGGCATCGCAGAGAACTCTGAGGGCGTCGCGCCCTTTCGCCAAGCCATGTCTAGCCTTGTCGAGCTTTTGCATGCCAGGTGGCGCAAGCTACCGCCCGTACTGCAGCACCATTCGCCATGTATACAGAGAGTTCGGTCAATGGAAGGTGCGGGCAGAGCCAGGGTAGCCAGGGCGTGCACCAGACGCAGAAAGAGGGCTTGTGCATGCTCTCTTGGCCAAGTAGAAGCCGAAAATAATCCCCTAGCGGTGGTAGCGAGAAACAGATTTGGTCGTTTTAATAAGCGCGTAAAGGCTGAACTCCATGGGACGAATATGCTGCGAATAACAGACGAATTTTGCCTGGCGGCTTTTGCTTGGCGCGTGGAATCAACACAGTGGTTGCTATGTCGCGCGCAAAGCGAGCGTGCTGTCGGGCGGCGTTCGCCAGTTATTCGTCACATAATTCGTTCCATGGAATTCAGCCTTAAGAGTTAAATGTAGTAACCCTTTATGGTAGAAAATTGGGTGAACATGATGTTTCGATCATGATCGTGCAGAAAGATGTAAGAAACAAATCGCGCCGCTCGAACTCTGTTTTGCTCGGACAGAGTGTGACCGCTGGGACGGCAAATTCCCGGCCCTCGGCGCTTGGCGTGCGGGTTATGTCGATCGTTCCGCTAGTCGCACTCTTCTTCCCCAATGATTTTGGATGACCGCGTGATTGAAACATCACGTGCACCATGTTTTCAGTCACCTAGAGTTACTCCGATGCACTTATCAAGTTTGTTTCTCGCGACAACCACCAGGGTATTATTTCCGGCTTCTGGTTGGCCACATTCCAATATCTGAAGACGCCTTGAAACACGCCCAGCCCACTTTCAGCCAATGGCCCCTCCTCATTTGTCTCCTATATACTTCCTAACGAATGGCCAAACTCTACATATACGGCTCTGGGATCAGTGACCCTCACTGTTACCATAATGCATCACGCGAGCCACTTGAGGGCGCACGCTGCTTTCCAGAAAGGTCAATTCAAAGCTGCATACACTGAAAGGAAGCAGAGCATTAATGCGCGCAAATGGGTACGTGTTCTCGAGAACACATACGTGTGTCTTAGATAATGGCAACGAAGAAAATCCTACCTTGTTTATGCGATTCTAAACAACGCGAATACCCGCGGCTGCCATTTGGAATGATTATCCTCTCACCTTCGCTCCATTTCTATTCACTATAAGTTTGAATTTCGAAGTTTTATTTGAATTTTCACGGGCCAAGCCCGGTAGGGAAGTATTGGCAAAAGGCATCTCTGCCTGACTGGGCATCTAGCCCCCGCAGTTTACAGAAGTGCAAAACGTGGCACGGTATGCAGCTTTGTAGCAGTAGTTTCTGCTTCAATATACATGCCTGTGTAAGCAAAATACATTTCATGCAACACAGTAAACGAAAATTACATTTCATACAGCACAATAAACAAAGAATACTCAGCAGTTTTGGTATTCACAAGCCCTGTGGAGGACCCATGGTAAACATAAAAACCATAACCATAACCACATTTCTACAACGCGTAACTGATGTCTTTGTCTCATTGGGCAGGAGATCTGAACTATAGGGAGCGCTCTGACCCGTTTGTTTCCCCAGCACCTCGGTACGTTTACTCAACACAAGGCCTATGCACATGCCCACAGGCCTTATGGGCATATCCATGTCGATACTTCTACAATAGAGCGCGGGGCACAATGTAATGTAAAAAAATACTAACAATCGACGAAGTGACGTTAAGTGCCGGACTTAAGCACGAAAGCACATGTACTTGACGAAAACCGTCCGATCCGACGTGCGTGCTGGCCGGAATAACCTTGGGGGGAGAGGGTCTTTCGTAGCACCGGAGAGCGTGTAAAACCTCGCCTCCGACCGTCGTATTGCGCGGTCGGACGTCGGATCTGGACGGTTTCGTCGTACATGTGTTTCGCGCTTTATCCCGAAAGCAGTCGCTCAGAGAATGCTAGCTTGACCTCACTTGAGCTTTTTGTGCTGAGCTGGGTACAGTGCATGCTGCATTGTTCAAGCAGGCCGTAGTGGTAATAAAAGAGTCCCTCCTCCCCTCAGCGGAGAACACGAACTCCAGCCGAACGCTGACGCTGCGTTCGGTTGTGTCGGCCGAGCGCCAAGTCATTGTATTTGTTGTCCCCATCCGTGTCGTTCTAAAGTTAACCGCTTGGGGCGTCACGGTCGCTCCTCCTCCCCAATAAGTATTTCTTTAATCTCTTCCTTGTATTTACAAAATGACTGTGTAAAATCAGTGTAATCTTCCACAGTGTTCAGTAATGCAGGAATCTGATAATCAATTTTCTGTTTTTCATAGTTTGTACGCACCTTAGGAGTTCTATGTTTACTATTTCTCAATAAATAAAGTTGTGAAGCCGGTTCATCCACTTGGTAAAGATGTTTTTTGTGAGTGTGTGTGTGTGTGTATTTGTCTGCATAAGTTTGAAATAGTAGATTTTATTTGCGTTGAGCATGTTATGCTTAGTAAAATAAAGACTGCTATGAAATTCGCGAATATTGCCATGGTAGTTCTCCCAAATTCGCAGAACCTTTTCTTGAAGTGTAATTAGTTTACCATAGTTTGTAGACGTGGTTGTTCCCCATACCACAATCCTATAACATAGCCTCGAGTAAAACAGGGAGTACTATAAGTTTTTGGTAAGCGAATTGGGTATTAAGTTTGCTATTTTATACATGCATCCGACCACTCTTGATAATTCTCCCTTAATTTATTAATGTGAGTTATCCAGGCCAGTACTTCATTAAACCAGACTCCAAGAAACATTTGCTCTTCTACTTGAGCTATTGGGACGCCATTGAATTGTAGATGTATTTCGCTATTGTTGCGTTTGTTTATGGGTCTAAATATTATATATTTTCTTTTTCTTCTGCATTAAGTTTGAGTTCGTTTTCTTCCAACCAGTTTGAGAGTTTCACAAGGTAATCATTAGCCTGTTGTTAGTAAGGATGCTTTTGAATTGCAACTGAAGAAAACATTTGTACGTCAGCGTACGTTATCAGATGTGGAGAATGGGGAATATCGGTTATGTCGCTCAGTGGCGTACGCAGGATTTCATTTCAGGGGGGGCCAGACCAACGAGAGTAAAGAGAGACAAGATAAAAATAAAAGAAAGTTTTTTTTTTCTAATAACTATGCATTCTTCTATTAAGTAATTAAAATAAAGTTGTCATTTTGGTTTTGGGATGATTATGATTCATAAAAATGATGCCCCGGAAATTCCCCACCAGGAAGGCATTTTCATTTTCATTTTTTTTATTTACAAGTCACGTCAAAAGAAAACACCAGAGTTAGCAGAAAACAAGATTTATAAAAACAAATATTTTGTAAAGCACGACTCCAACGCATGAAGCCTGCAGTCAGCGGGGCTGATAAAACAATGATGCATAAATAGAAACGCGGAACACCTTGATGGATAGACGATAAACAGTGGAAAGCTGCTCCACCATAAATTACTCCCTACCTTAACCTGATCCAACCGACAAAAGTCTCACGTGATTTGCTCGTCGGTGTCGATTTCTAAGGTTCCCGATGTCCGCTCACAAAATAATAATAATAATAATAATTTTTATTTGCACGAGAAAGTTTGCCCACTCAGCGTCGTGCAAGGCTAGACAGAAAGGTCAGTACCCTTACGCATGTGCGCCTGCTAGCCCGCCGCTGAGTCGGTGTAAACATAAACAAACAGTAGTCGTAAGAACAAGATAAGAATAACAAATCTGCACGTGTGGAAACCACTAATGATCAGAATCTAGAGGGGAAGATAAAACGACTGGCTGTGCCCCAATCCACCCCAACGCAGACCACGGCGGAGGCCCCAGCAACAAGCCCAAACCCGCGAGCGCACCGCTGTGTGTGGTGCATCCCGCGCTGCCGAGCCCGCAACCGCGGCCCCCGCCACGCCCTGCCCCAGGGTGACACGAAATACGCGCGAAGACCCTTGGGTGAACCCCTTACTGGCCATCAACTCGTGAAGAGATGCTGGCCATATCGTCTGCATAGCTCATGGGATTCCACCCTGCCCCGCGGAAGAGGCTTGCGCTCCCTCAGCGGAACAGAGAGAAGCTCACCTACGCGAAAGTCAAGGAAGTCACACAACGCAACAAAGGGACGATGTAAAATGGTTTACACACTCACATATTGCACTTGGCTCTCGTCCTGAGGCAGCAGGTCGCACACTCGCGCCTCTATCTCGCGCGGTTCTCAAACTGCCGATGACAACTTCCGTACTCGAACCTTGAACCGCAAATCCCGCTCATTTAGGCGCCCATATTCACTTTGCTAAGACTTTTCCCGCCATCCGAGGAGTAAATCAGATATCGCTCTTTTTATACCAATGGGAGCCACGCGGTACAAAACAAACACAGACAATACAAAATCCAATTAAGAAAGGACACGTGCCTAGACCCCCGAAAACTCCCAAAAACCTTCGCCCTAACTGTCGACCGTCAGCCGGACAGCGCTTCCAAGAAAAACCCCTCGTCGGGGTGCAAGAGCAGTACCGACGCTTCTTTTCAAAATAAAAAAGGCTACAAAAGATCGAGGGGCCCCGCAGCGAAGCACTGCTCGGGGGCCGCGCCGTGGCGTCGACAAACCAGCTTTGGCGGCCCCGCGAGAGGGACATGGGGCACTCGCGAAGCAATAAAAGTAGAAGGAAAGGAATATATTTGTTGGGGAGGAAGTGGCCGAGTGGGCTAACGCGTCTCAGCTCGGAGCGTGGAGCGAAAGCTTGCGCTGGGAACCTCCTGGGTTCGATTCCCCACCGCCCCCGCCCGTTTCGATCTGGATGAGTTTCGTACCGGCACGCGTCCGTGTGATCACTACTGCGTGATGCACGTTAAAAACCCCAGGTTAGCGGTTGTATCGCACTGGCTAAATTTCTCATCTACAGCTAAGAGACCGATTACCCGTTGAGGCGCATCTCCCCATCAAGGCTGTATAAACATAAAGAGCAAACCAATTTTTTTAAATATATTTGTTAATTGATTATTCTCCAGTCATATTAGATAAAAGGCGTTAAAACTACGCATTTTTTATTATGTTTACTATGTCATAAATGGCATATTGCATTCCCTTCCCTTTTTATTTCCTTTTTTTGTTTAGAACTTCTCCATGAAGTTTGATATTGATGAACCCGAGAGTTAGTGACCTCGCCGACTCCCCCGAATCCCCCGACTCTCCCCTCCCTCCCCCTCCCACTTCCCCCTCCCCTTCCCCTTCCCCCTTCCCCCCCCCCCTCCTCGAAAATTTCGCGGGGGGCCACGGCCCCTTCGGCCCCCCCCTGTGTACGCCACTGATGTCGCTTATATACACGAGAAGGAGTAGCGGGCCTAATATAGAGCCTTGTGGTACGCCATGTTACGTACTACGTTACGTAACAAAACAAATAGGAAAACTCGTTTATCTTCTCTTGAGCATACGTCAGATTACGTACAAATGTTTAAAAAAAATCGTTTAATATGGAAACCAATTTTTTTTTTTCTAATACATTAGAGTTTTGCAGAACTTGGACACAGGTATTCCTGGCGCTGCGGGCGACGCAGCTGGAGCGACAGGCGCGTTCACACGCGACGCACAAGCGTGACCTTGACAAAATGCCACGACGCAGCTGGATCGAGACGCGAAATCAACCTGGCAGCTGGCCAACCCCACGACAGCTGCCGTTTTCGATACACTTTTTCGAACCCTTTTTTTACCGCCGAACGCTAGAAGGACTAAGAAAAACAAAAAAACATTTTATGCGTAAAAAGAAAAAAAGAAGAAAAGTCAACATGCAAATTCTGGCAAAACTCTAGCTTCTTTCACCATAGCTTTTGCAGGATCGGAAATCCCCGAACGTGTTTTGTGGTGGACAACCCACTCCGAATTTCATATTTATTTTAAGAAAGCGACCTTCTCTCTTTCTCTCTTGTGAAGGACTTCCAGTGTTGTCGGCTTGCACGGACGCTCCGAGGAAGCAAAGCAACCACGCCACTGTCTCCAGTCATTAATCGCCATGGATCCAGTTCCTATACGACCGTGAAGCGATATACTGGCCGGCCGCTGGAAATTTGGTCTCCCCAATCTCACCATTCGTGTTTGCTTCGCTCGCTTTTCATCTCTCTTCTGGCAACGCTTTAAAAGCAGCATTTTTTTGCTTCTTTTTTTTTTTTTCTATACAGCCCAGACGAGCCACAACCCGCGCGATCGTAAATAAGCCGCGAAGTTCTGATTCGGCCTCCCCGAATCTTTTCCGTGCTTCAAAACAAAACGCAAAATGCCGGCTTCTTTTTTTTCTTTTTTTCTTTGCATGTGGCACGGAAATTTGAAGGCCCTATTTAGGGAAGCGAGCGTACATACGAACAACGCAAGCCTTCAGGCACGCGGGCAGCGAGCTGGGAACATTGCCCTCCCTATACCGCCGAGGCCATAACCTCGGGACACAATCATGCTTCATTCTTAGCGTTCGAATGAACAAAGAAAGAGACCATGAGAACGGAGCAGCAGAAACCGTGCGATCCTGTGTTTTAAGAAAAACCAAAAAGAAAACAAAGAAAAACGCTACGTACGCGCGTGAGCTTGCGTCAGGCGACAGAGAATGAGGCGAGGGGGAGGCACTCTGCGAAACGAGCACGTATAAAACGTATTTCGGTCGGTCGCTACATTTCCAAAGTATCCTCATATTTCTGCGTCAAACCGACGCTATATACGGATGGAGGATGATAACGAAAAGTGTTTTTCTTGGTTAGTTTTCTATTTTTAGCATTTGCTACCTGTTCGTGTCGAAGGATCCAGCGCGCGTGCGTGAGAAAGATTTCGGCGAGGGTTCAAGATGAAAAGCTTCTAGCGCTTAAAAACAGTCAATTTTCTTTTTTGGAGGCGCTAAAAATTCCCAATCACTCGAGGCCCTAGCTAAAAGCGCTCGTGCGTCAAAATTGCACGAGGTGTAGAAAGTAAAAAAAAAAAAAGAAGGAAAGAATACAGATATTAAGCGCTTTATACACGGACGACGAATGAATGAACTAAAAATAGTAAAAACATGCCATTTTCTAACAACCTGTTTTTTCGTTTTTGTTTTTTTTTGTCAGCTGGTTTTCTGTTTTTTTAGATTCATCGTCAACCGCACGCAGCGCCAAGGAAAACAAATTGCCGCACACGGCGACGAGAAGAGCCGTAAATCATTGAAGACTGCGACGGATATCTTATATCACACAAAAAAAGATATGTAAGAGTAAAAAAAGAAAGAAAACGATTGGTGCGCGTTATACCGTACCCGAAGCTCAAGAGCGCGTAATGCAGGGAAATCAACGTAAGATCCGCGCAATCACGTAAAGTGCCTTCTTCATTTTCCGCGTTTCTTTCTGAGCATAAAGGAATCCCGTCTCAGGCGTACAGGCGTAGCACAAAGGCGAATAAAGCTCACACACACGAGCCGACAAACAAGCTAGGCATCAGATTTCGCTCTTGCATGCTCTCGCTTGTTTGCACACTAGAACCGTATTCACAGAACACACGCGAGCAAAAAGACTCGGACAAAAGAGGACACAGCGCCACTGTTTGTTGTTAAGGGGTTAACAGAAAAAAAATTTGAGATGAGCGGAGATGTGGCGGGTCTCGGGGGAGGATACGAGAGAGAGGGAGAGGAGGGGGGAGGGGGTTACAGAATTTCGCTCGAAGGTCGTTTACCTAAGCTGTCATTATGGATTCTATCCCACGACGAGCTAGGGGATCCGAACTCTTCGGGAAGGGCTTAAGTTCCTAGCTTTGTTTACCAACTCTCTCCTCTTTCGAGCTAGAATCAAGAGGGCCAAAAAATAAAATAGAAGAATGCTCTTTAAGGAGGCAGGACCGTCGCGTCTCAGAAAAGCGCTCTCGTGTGACAACAAAAGCCCCATCCAGGAACGCCTCAATTCCGCGAAAGTAAGCTTCATTCATTACAATAAATTAAAAAAAAGAAAGAAAGTGTATTCGCACAAATGAGCAATACAGAAAGAAAAGCGTACACAGGGTGTGGCAAAACAGTGAGAGCGCGGAAATTCCGAGCGACCGGACGGTCGATCAATTAGTGATCCTAGTCACGTAATCGAAACCACGCCGCGAGATGTGCGCGATACATTTATTAAAGGCGTTACGACGCTACGACTGCTCCCCCTCCCGTTTTCTGTTCTTATATACGACTGCAGATGCCAAAAAAGACAGCCTAATCTTCAAAATCAAGGCGCAAAAAAAAAAAAGAAGTTAACTTTAGTTATTTTGTTTTTATTATTCAATATTATATTCGTTAGTTTAGAATCGGAGAGAGAGAGAGGAAGAGGAAGAGATAAAAGAGCTGGTTACAGAGAAAAGCAGAATGGCGGAAATATTTATATTACACGGTCGTGTAAACATGCGCAGCGATAGGACGTCTCCAATCTGTTCCCCTTCGTGATAGCATACGTATGTTCTCGGCTTTGCGGCTGATAACATGTTGAGTGTCGAAATGGCGGCGCTACTGAGTTATCTGCGGATGCTTTAAAGCAAGAGCAGCCATGCATGGTATTACATGAAGGCGTTTTCTCAACTTAATCCTGACAGCACGTTCAACCGTATCCGCTTCGTAGACAACGTTTCGTCCAAATGCTTTTCCACGTAAGACGGTAAGTAAATAGATTAGAGTACGTCGCTCCTACCGATAAAATCCAAAGAAAACTTTGGATACAAAAATTTTATTAGGTCTGCATGCATTCATACTTCCTTAATTTATCTATAAAAAATAAAAAAAATGAAACCTCTTCAGCTTCCTTTTAATTTCGAGCACAGCCGATGCGTTGGGGTCAATGTAGCAGCGACGAAAGCGCAGGGTCATAGCATTCCTCATATTTCTGTGTACGTGCTACGATCGGCTAAACCAATCAACCGCTGTGAAGGCAACGTGATCTCACACCTTTAGTATATGTTGTGTGTATGTGGTTTAGCCTTGACCACGCTCCGGCATAGGGTGAAATAAAGTATACGAACTTTATGACCACGAGGTCGAGGTTGGACTTTGGCGATGATGAAGCAGCACTGGTAGCGAGCTTTTCATGCCAAGCTCCGTACACACTTCCTCACAACTTCGCGATCGAGGCTCTTCAAAGTGCAGCGGCCCAGGTAACCAGGAAATCGATCCGAGTGCTCGGACGAGAATTAATATTTCCCGCCGAGGCCTCGCAGGCGCGTCTCAATTATTCATACTTCGGCAAGCCTCGAAGCGACTAGAAAGAGAGGTTAATAAAATCCATATTTTTTTCGGACCTGCGTGACTAATTCATTAGCTGAACCATTAAATTGCCTGTTTACTTAAGTAAGCCCCACGTGCTGCTTTGATTTAACGCTTGACTTCATTTCTGAACTAGACCTCGGGCAGTTTGGGGAGAATAAATCAAGAGCGCTTCTGTGGGATGCTCTCTGACCAAATTCGGTGTAACGTCCTTTACAACCACAATATGCACGAAAAAAGAAAAATATAAAAAAACACAAGAAATAAAAAAGAAAAGGTTTCTTGAAACAATGGCTACCTCACATCTTTCACTTCCTTTAAATATTGCGAGAGAAAATTTCGCACTTTCTCGCCCCATCCATAAAAGCCTCAGGGCATTTCCCTAATAACACGAACAACGTTATGTCAATTGGTATTGCGGTCTTACTTCATGTGTTTTCACAAAGATTTTCGGGTAAAATTTTGTCTTTGAGAAAACAATAGACCGACATCACCAGCCAGCTCGTTCCGCTGCCGCTGCAGCAATGCATCGAGGGAACTTCAGTAGTTTTGAACGTGGGACAACCTCACAGAAGCACTGCACACGGCGCGACGCGTCTAGAGAAATGCCGTCTGCCTCCTGCGAACTATGGCGGTGTCACGCATGCGCCGAACACTTGGTGGGATCCGTCTATTCAATTATATCGTCATTGCTGTTAGGAATATCATCCGCACAATATCCCAATTTTTAATCCTCCGCCGCCGCACTAGTAATTCAATTTTAAACAGAGCCCAACTGCTCATATTTCACCCCCCTCCCCCCAAACACACAGCGTTTTCGTTGGTACACAGCGGAAGCACTGACGTAACATCAGGCAAAGAGAGCCGCCTCAACTGTTGACTGCTGTCTCAGTAAAATAACTTCGTCCTAAGAAATACAAGATATACCCGTATTGAGGGAAGCTCAATTCTTCAACGATGATCTCTGTGTGCACCGTCAACCATGTCGATCAAAACCGGAAATAAGTCAACGCTCGCGACTCCGACGTTGCCATGCCTCATGTGACGTCACGATACGGCCAGCCATGCATACTTGCGAAATTTGTAGCGAATTTTCGTATTGATGTTCATACTTGATTTAACGAATATTGGGGCGTCTTTTAATAAAATAAATATGATATATGACTATATTTAGGCTCTTTCCACGTAACCAGCGCAAAAAAACGTGGTAACTTCTGGACGTCACTGGACAATCCCTTTAAGTTTGGATTTTTGTTATTACTTCAACGTTATTAAATATGAGCTGAACACGAATACTGATTTCTTCGCGCTAAAACAAATTCCTAGTCATACGAACGCTGACTGCGAAACTGTGACCTATTTGCAGACGTTTCAAAATTTAAAAATTTTTCATTCGTTGCAGCGGTAACGAAATATGCCGAGATTTTTGTTTTTTTCAAAACAGTAATTGCGAAACAAATACGTCAGGTATGATGCTGCTTTATTATTTATTACAGTAGTGACTCGTTCGTGAATCCAATTGTTAACACACGCACTTCAAATTTCATACCTCTGATTCATCTGTTAAAGTATTCTTGTTTTGATTATCTTACGTAGTCCCATGCGGACGTACGTGGATACAGTTTGTAGGTGCGTCGAGAAAAAAGCTCGTACAACACAAGCACTCTGCAAAATACAATTAGACGTTCATAGTCACTGCCAAGAGGAGGACGGCAGGGAGGAGTTTTCCCGCCTCCAGCGCGAGCTTTTTACGTTCGACCACAGCCTCCTCTAAACTCACAAAGCCTGGCAGTTCGACGACGGAGCCATCGAGTGTCCAGTCGCAGATTTGGAGCGCGAGGATCTGGTAGCACAGAGCATCAAAGAGACATTTTCCGGGGAACCTGAACGTGAGCGCACAGCTTTTGCAGCGGCCAGGACCCGAAACACATTTGTTTGCTCGGGAGAAGTGTGGCGTCTCGCCGCAGCGGGGCGCCAGTCACGTGGCTCTCCTCTCATCCGTTGTCTGCCGCTCCACCTTTTCCATTTCGGCGGCCGCTTCTCGTGGCGATCTGCCAGGCTTTGTCAGTATATAGGAAGCTACGGCTCGACAACGCTTCGGCGACCTGTGCACCTGTAATGCACGCGCGCAGTCAAAGCACGACGGAAGGCATGAAGTGCGTGCTGGAAGCCGGGCGTTCGAAAGACACACCCTGCCGGTCTCGTTCTGTCAGTGACTACAACATCTATTATCGTCGAAAAGGAAACGATTCAGAGAGCAACACAGTATAAACCAGGATTAGTAGGCACGGAAAACGTTACAATTTAATTTCACACCCCCGTAAATGTGTCCCTTGTCTAAAACTAACCTAGCCCTGATACGCCAAACTTCAGTATTATATATATATATATATATATATATATATATATATATATATATATATATATATATATATATATATATATATATATATATATTTGTTTAAATTAGACCTCACATTTATGTAATGCACTTCCATGAAGTGCCTCGAAAGACTTTTCAACGGAACTGGACTGTACTGAACAAGTTTTACAAAGTAACAGAGCTGCAAAGAAATTAAGACGGCGAATAAATACTCTGGCCATGCTCGACACCTGCCGAGTATCTTCTGTATAGTTCGGCCTTCCCATCCCCTCCGGCGTCCGGCATCGCGCATAGAGCAGCGGCGAGCTCCAAGAGCGCGGCCCACGAAAGCGCGGCGGTCGAGACGGGGCACCGCGGGGCCCCCATTGAGACAGGTACGGGGGCAGGACTTCTCCGAAGTCCGAGCACGTGCCCGCATAACGTAGTACACACGCTCCCCGGAACGGCGTCCTTCTTTCTGAGTCGTCCGCCGCAGCAGCCGACAACTCGGGCCCGGTCAAGGCCTCTCGCTCCGCAACGCAAGCCGACTTTCGCGGAATCGGCTTGAGGGACGGGAAAGCGGCGTCACAGCGCCAACCTGCGCAGGAACGGACCGACCGCCGCAACCGCGATTTCATGGGCGGTGCTTCATTGAAGGCTGGGTTATTTCAGCTTCGCTTTCCGGAATCCAGCCTAGGTATTGGACGCCGCCAAATCCATCGTTTTCATAAATGCTGGTGCGAAATATTTTGGCATGGGCACGTGCTTCCATTGCACGAACGACGAGTAGGATCAGGGCACTGTCTCAAGTAGAGCCGCTGTAAGCTTAGAGTACTGACACCCTTTTCCCCGACTGTCCTTTTGGGCGTCGCCATTTTGGCGCCTAGTACCTTTAAAAATGAGACTTTTAGAGCTTTCGTTACGGAGTCAGCTAGAAGCTCAGGCCAGATCGTTTCGCTCTGTCGTGGACAGTTAAAACATTTCCAAAGGACGGGGAATATATGTATTTCTTTCTATTTTAGATAAAAGTTATTGAGAAACAAGATGGCTGAAATGTCGTTTCACAAAAGCGTAGTTTTCTTTGTTGCTCTCTAGTTTTAAGCAAAAGCGAGTGCTCGCGCAGTTGGCGAAGAGAGAGCTCCCCGCGGGTGCGTTTTAATTGTCGAAACGAGTAACGCCCTTTTCTTGTACATTAAACCTCCTTTCCAATTTTATATACAGCACAATACCCTTTTAGCAGAAGGAAGCTGTTCTCGAAATGGTTGCACAATCGGCTCTGCTCGCGCGAACCTCTCTTCTCGTTAACATGTTTGCGAGTGCTCAAACTGACGAGAAAGAATCGTATGCGTACTTGGGGGGGATCCTTCTAAATGACTCTTCATCACCATTATTAATATAATCGTTAGTCTCGAAACGATCACGCGCGAGCGCGGCACGCAACCTGAAAAGGCTGAAATCAGCGAACAACCCCACTTCGTTTTCTACCTCGTGACGAACCGCATAGGAGGCTACGATCCATTCCTGCCAATCCTGCGTTGTGAAGACATTACGTTAAAACGCACCCCGCGCATCTCTGCACACCACTTGGAAGTCACGTGACGCTCACGCAGCATTTGATTGGCTACGATGGCTCGTTCACCCTCTGCCGCGGTCCATCCTATGGGTGAAACAGCGTAGCACGCAGGCAGTCGATTTGTGTGTGCGCGCGCGAGGCTGCTGGGCGTCTGCTACGCATCGTCCTTGGCTGCCATTTGCACGCTCCCCCGTGCATTGACGGGCCGCCTGCTGCCTTTGTTCTAGTCTGCCTCTCGGTATATGCTTCGGCACGCGGGGCGGCGGAACTCAGCTGTTCGCGCCGTAGGCAGTCCCACGTTTCGGTCGTTCGGAAGGCCCGCTCGTGAGAAGTAAAGCTGCCTGCATCCGGGGGCAGCTCCCTGCTGGAAAACCTTCGAGCGTATATACGCTTCGTTTATTTGTATTTAGTCACGCAGAAAGATGGCACGCGTCAGGTGGGCGAGCTGCAACGCTGAGTCACATTACACGGAATACGCGCATAGAAGTCGCTCGCGTGCAACAGTCATTTGGAAACGCGGACTGGCATTGATGTATGACGTGGAAGAAAGATGAGGTGTCTGCACTCTGCGAGCCTCTGTCCGTTAGGTAGATTTTATAGATATACGTACTCGAGGCTTATCGATGAGCCGAGAATCTGAGGAGAGGAGGAAACGAGAACGCACGGCGACGTCGGAACGCCGAGGTCTGGTTTGAATGTTTAGTAGGTAGACCTAAAGCTGGGCGCCTTTGTCTTCACTACCATAGCCTCCTATATGCTGACAAAGCCTGGCAGATCGCCACGAGAAGCGGCCGCCGAAATGGAAAAGGGGGAGCGGCACACAACGAATCAGAGGAGAGCCACGTGACTGGCGCCCCGCTGCGGCGAGCCGCCGAAACACACTTCTCCCGAGCGAACAAGTGGGTTTCGGGTCCTCGCCGCTGCACGTGCGCTGACGTCCAGGTTTCCCGAGAAATGGCTCTCTGATGATTTGTGCTACCAGATCCTCGCGCTCCAAATCTGCGACCGGGCACTCTATGGCTTCGTCGTCGAACTGCCAGGCTTTGTGAGTGTATACAGAAGGCTATGCCACTACACACTTGCCGAAAGCTTTAGAAAGCGGAACTCCGGCGTCTGGCGTTTGGCTTTTGCGTTCGAACGTGTTCGACGAGTGCATTGAGGACAAAGGCAGCTAGCTTGAGGTCTACGCACTAATACAACACGCGCTCCCGTCTCCTCCTCTTACTTAGTTTCTCGGCGAATTCGCGTCAGGCTTGCAGAGTTTTGTTGCAAGGAATGAGTAAAATTCTGCGTAGATAAAAGAGCACACTGTAAGGATTGGCAGCGGTAACGAATATTCGGCTTGTTTGTTTGTTCGACTGGTGTTGTCCAGCGAAAAGGGGAATAAGCGGGTTCAATTATCACATACATATAGAAGCGGAAAAAAAAGAGAAGCATCTCTGTAACGCAACATACACGAAAGTGTACGCATCCCTTTTTGCCTAAAACAAAAGAGAGAAGAAAAAAAACACGCATAACCATGAGAGCATGGCGTATTTTAGTACCACGAACATTTTTACATTAGAAGTCCCGTTGGTCAACAAAATCCCCCTACAAAAACGCACGAAACATTAAGAAAACAAATAGAAAACGTAGAGAGAACTCGTCGCCTTACGTCAGACGGAGAGCCGCCTGCACAGCGTCGCCTCCCTCCCTTCGTTTTGATCGTCATCGTCGCGTGCCCCCTCCCTCCAAACACTCAGCGTCTTCCATTACCGCTCGGACCGGCGGTGGACAAATTGTCCTGTCACGAAGAACGCTCCACTGGACGTCGTCTCCTGCCCCCGAGCGCAAAAGGGATCAGGACCCCTCCCCTGCTCTTCGCCAGTCGGCTCGTCTCTTCTCCCAGAGTTGCGCCAGAGCGCCAACACTTTTAACGAACCGCGTTGCCCACAGCCCGTTTCACACTCAGGATGGACCGCCGCGGGTCCTACGAGCCGTCGGAGCCAATCCCTTGCCGCGTGAGAATCACGTGACCTCTGAGAGAGGACGCGCGGCGACTCAGAGGCTGCGTCGTCACGCGATGCGTCGACGGCGCTCGTGGATTGGCTGGGATGGGTCGCAGCGTCCGCTGAGGTCCGTCGAAAGAAGTGAAATGGAGCGCACGAGAGAGGCACGGAGAAGGCGCGCCTCCGCCAAAAACAGCGACAGACACACCTTGAAGAAGAGTTCACGCGCACCACCGGCAACAGCCGAAACAACCTCGGGCAAAATAGAGGGAGCGCGGGTCGACGCGACGTTGGCAAACTTGAAACGCCCCACGGCGGGTTGTGCAACGCGACGGAGATTGACAGCAGCGCACTCTGCGGCGGCGCCGACGTGTGTCTTCGTGTGCGTTTGCGTGTGCTTGTGTGAATGTGTGTGCATCTGCGCGTGCACGCGAGCGTGTGAGTGAGTGTGCGAGTGCGTGTGCCTGAATGAGAGAGTACGTGCGCGTATGTGTATGTATGTGTGCGTATCTGCACTGAGTGTCTGCGTGTGGGTCTGTGTGTGCTTGCATGTGCGTGTGTGTGCGTGTGCGTTAGAGTGCGTGAGGAGGCTATGGCATGAGTGTGCATATGCGTGTGTACACGTATCTGCGTGCGCGTCTGTATGTGCGCGTGCATGTGTCGTGTACGTGCGTGTGTGAATGTGTGCGTGGGTATGCGCGTGCACGCAAACGTGTGCGTGAGTGTGCGAGTGCGTGTACGTGTGCCTGAGTGTACGAGTGCCTGTGCGTGTGTGTGCATGTCTGTGCGTGCGTGTGTGTGCGCGTGTATATCTTTATGTGAGTTCAAATCCGTCCCGGACGCCGCGGAAGATCTTAGGACGCCGTCTTTGGCCGTTTAAAAGTGCCCCAAGAATTTCGAGGAATAGAAGATGCTCACTAAAAATGAAAAGCGTTGTTGTCATTGTTGTTGTTGTTTTGCCAACTATTTTTTATACGTTTCTGCAGTAGCGTGATGGCTTTACGTTTTTTGGCCAACTTTCGAAATTTGAAGAGAACACGAAAGAACAAACAAAACTCGTAAAATATTTGAGTTTTGTTGATTTTCTTTTTGTCTTGGTTTAGTGTTTTAATAGGTGCGGGCGCGTTGCAAACACGAATGCTTACATATAAAAGAATTAAAAAAACGAGAAAAACAACACGGAGGACCAACAAAGAATTCAAGAATGTGGGTAGTGCGCGCTGATACATCTCCAGCCCGTTCAAAAACGCAGAGGACCAATGAATTGAGGGCGGTTGTCCGAAACCGTCTTCCGCGTTTTTATTCTTTCAGAATTTAAGTGATACGTTGTGTTTAGGCGAGGATCTCAATATTTGATCCCCCGGAGAATCGCCTCATAAATTAATGTAGAGACTTCATTCATTCGATGCTCCGGTCGCTGATAGGGCAGCGTAGGACACTAGAGAAACAATAAGGACACCTCCAGCGCAATGAATCACCTCATCCTTTCAGTGCACAGTCGAGAACTGCGACAACGATATCGATCACGTCGGCCATATTAATTACAGGCCGAGAGATCGCCCAAGACGAGCAATATTTCGCAGTCGTCCCAGCCATATCGACGACGAGAACCAGACGCGTATTAAGAAAAAACAGAGAAGTCTCAGCAGACAGCTTGCACTTTACCAGCTTCTTTCTGCTGAAGAAAGCCAACAAGATAGAGCGAAAAGAAGGGAGGGCAGAGAGAATACAAAACACATAAAATCAGTATAATATGAACCGGCCCAACATCTGCTCCTACACGAGCATTCGTTGGGCCTCGCCTAAGAGAAATCTAAAAGAAATTCGGTAGCAATGGTCAGAGTTTCTTGACCATACTATGTTTAATTCCAGAAAGAGATCGGGATGAGAAAACACGCAAGTCGAGATAGTTCTTCGAGTAGAGGAACTCGTGAGCTCAGCCACAAACTACTAACCTTTCTCTCGTCGGAGCAGCTGCAACGGTGTGGCTGGTGCCGCCGTCACGAAACTAAGCTACCACGAGCTGGCCCCGCCGCGGGTGTCCTATCTCCGTCACAACAGAAGCAATGCAGCGCAACCAGCATTCACAATTTGCGAAAGCGACCCGTCAACTGCAATTCGCCGCTTTACTGACACACACACACATAAAGTAAACCTGCGAGGCGTTCTGGAATTGGGATGTAGCCAGCGTTTGTCGAACCCGAGATTTGACTGGTTCGCAGAAACTTCCAGCATTTTGCAAAACTGGACCAGGTTCGGCTTCTTGAACAGTGTTGCCTTACTTGTACAGATGGAATTTGAAACTTTGGAAGGAGCTATTTCATACGCTCGTTTGTAACAACCAACGTCTACCCAATATAAAAGCACGCACATATTTTCACTATCTGGTTACTTTCTTAACCCATAGCAACACGCCTCGATAGAAGCTAGCTTCACCAGCCCTCCGCCTGCAGGCGGTACCAGTCAACACCATCTAGAATAATGAAGGCCTCCGAACGCCCCACTCTTCCTCCATGGAACGCCGTCCTCAAAGTCGGGTGGCGCGAGGTCAGCGATTCGACCCGAGCCCGATGCCGAGCGTGTTTCGACGCTGCGATAGGACACGAGACCCAGCCGAGAACTGACGTAACACTCGTGTCCAATATTTATCTTCGCTCGATCTCACAGTGATGACGTCGAAATTCCAGTGCACAGGCTTCGAGTATATCTAGGTGGTGGCGTTGCACCAGCACGGTTTTCATTGCCGCCCAAGCGCCAAAGTCGAACTTACATCGAACATTGGCCCAGCACGGCGTCAAAAGGTCGGAAAAGTCGGACCTGGTCGGACTCGAGTATCGGCAGGTTCGCAACAATACTCCTGTCCATGTGCTCGTGGTTCCAGAGGCGCCCCCGAGATATCGCGTTGCTCGGCGGGCTCACAAACAACGAGGCACGCCGCTCACATGTATGACCATTCTCGGAGGATGTTTCGTCTCTTGCCCGATCCTCGTCGCCGGAGCAAACATTGAGCTCGTCTACACACGGACTATCTTGACTTGAACACACAGCTCCGCGTCACTCGGATCAACAGGAACCAAATTCAATTTTCTCACGCGCCTTATACGCGCCTGCCACTCCATAAGCACACACAAACACCGAAAGACTTTCACACACAGAACACATCCAGATACGAAAGCGCAAGGAGTGTAGCAGCGAGATAGTAAAATAAATAAATATAAGACTGAGCCAAAAGGAAAGAATGGCTACACAAAGCCAGTCGACTCGGGCCATCGCTTCACATTGCTACTGCGTGAATCCAGAGAGGAAAAAAAAATTGTGGCTATAATAAAAACAATTATGTTTCCTGTTACAAAGACGAAACGCAAAAAAGAAGGTAATATAACAGGACGCCCCACGGGGATGAAAGAGTGTCGGAAGATCCTGCAGACAGCTCAAAGGTCTCATCACACACGACAGCCTGGAATACGCAAAGGCAGGTTCGGCAAACACGGCACAGAATCCTGACAACCCCTCTCTCTGCCCCACCCCACGCACACCTTATATGCACACGCACTTCCAAAGAAAGCGGTTCGAACGTAAAAAGAAAAAGAAAAAAACAGGAACAAGGATGTGCCCATCAAAGAGAAAGTGCCAAGCACATTTCGATTCTTCGTACCATCGCGTGTATCTTTATTTTTATGATCGCTCAGGCGAAGTTTTGCGCAGGCACCGTTGGAAAGGGATTTCTTTCCAAACCGTTCACGAATCAGATGGGTTGCGCCGCGTACTGACACAGCGGCACTGTCTAATCGGCGAATCGGATGTTTTACTACGGGTTTACCATTCCGGTATTTATTGAACTTCGTATGCAGCGTACGCTCTCGATCTGGTGAGGACAACCGTGCATCTTCTTGGTGACTTCCATGTGGAACATCGATCTCCGAAGAAGAAGTAGACCCATAACGACGAACGATGGAAAGTAAGCAGATCAAAGGCCGTTTGATTCGACGCCGTGATGACACTTAAGCCTGCTGCGTTGCTTGCCTTTCACGGATCGACCGAAATGACAGCAATGGCAAAGGCGATCGGGAAAAGTGTCCACCGTTCACAACGTGGCAAACAATGCAAAAGATAGCCTTGTGAAACAATCGTGAGTCACGGTTGTCCCCGTGTTCCGGTCGTTGCTGTCGTTTCGGTTGGTCTGGGCGCAGCCGACACAAATGTGTGAGCAAGCAAACAAGAACAAAACAAACGAGTGCACCCGCAAAAATGAAATGGACATACACAGAGCATACTGCGGGAACTGATAGTATATAGTTACGACAAAAGTAAATTATATTAAATTGATTCGCTCGAGACACCGGGAAAATACTGTCTTTTTTTAAACCAAAACTCGATACTAAACGTTATCACCAATACGATGTTTCTTGCACAGGACTATAAAATAATGATATCATACATTTCCCGTATACTTCTAAGTGATATATGCGATACACCTCACTATGTATCTATGTAAGCCATATCCATGGATATCGCGTAGCATGTAAACAAAGGGTACATCAAGTGCACGAGAAACGAAAATAAGCAAAGATTCTTGCGATAAAAATAAATAAATAAATAAATAATATATATATATATATATATATATATATATACATATATATATATATATATATATATATATATATATATATATATATATATATGTATGTGGAGATAGATATGTATACGTATATATATATAATAATATAAAGTAATCTAAATACCGTCACTCGTTACTGGCTCTAAAAAGTAACTAAATACGTTACTCGTTACCGATTCTCAAAATAAATGCGTTGCTTCACCTCAAAAGTAGTGAGTTACTTTTCTCGTTACCTTGGCAACCAACTACACAACTACTTTTGTTTCATGCTTCATTTGTTTTTTATTCAGTAGCCAATGCACGTGAGCAGTAGCTGCCTCTAGACGTTTTCCCCAGTTATGTTTCCCCGCTTCCTTGAGAATACATCTCTGGCGACGCCGAAGAGTCGTTCTACTGACGCGCTCGAAGGAACGGCAGTGTTGTGCTATTCAGGAAGAGCTGGTGAATCTGGGATTCCCGTCTCTCATTATTCTTTCTGCTTCTAATGCTCCAAGTTTACAAAGGGATCTGTACCGTTGCGTGTTGGCGACCTCCGGGTTCACATTCGGTCTGTACACAATTTTAAATAGGTGTGTGTTCGCTGGGTAAAAGACATTCCTGCTGTAGAGTTCGACTGCCGTGTTCAGCGATAAACGCTGCTACACTGTCATACTGTTTAGTTGTTCTTCGGGTTGCCCATCTGCCTTTGTCTCAAGAGACGCATAATCAGGTGACAATTAAAACGAGGCTGTTTAAACGATGTCATACAGGCTACTCCTCAAAAGTAACGAAATACCGTTACTCGTTACTTGGCCTCAAACGTAACTAAGTACGTCACACGTTCATTTTCTAAAACAAAAGTAACTAAATATGTTACTTCTTACCGAAAGAAGTAACTATAGTCAGTTAGGGCCGACGTACACTTCGCGCTTTCCCCTTTTGCCGGCTTCCTCCTTTCCCATATCCTCTCCACTTTTTACCTTGCCCAAACGTGGCTTCTCTCGACCTTTAGGGAGGGGATCGCTAAGAGGATTATCTTCCCTGCAGAAAACTGAGGTTGTACGTCGGCCTAGAAAAGTTTTCGAGGGAAAGGAGAGCAGGGGAGGAGCGAGCAGACCGAATGCTGAAGAGGAGAGCAGGAAACTTCCCCCTTCCTTCAGCATTCTGTCTCCTTCCTCCTCTTCAGCCAGAAAACTTTTCTTAACCTGTCACTGACTATAGGTAGAAGTAATGCGTTACGTACATGTTAGGTCGGAAGATACAGCACGTGCAGCACGTTTTCATTTGCTGCGATGGGTGTTTACTATGAGCTTTTCTGAGCTCGTCAGACACCCAAAATTTCGCCAAATCTGGAAGAATTGACCGTGACAGTTGAACTTGTTCACTAAATTGCGCGGAAAAGTGCTTCCCGCTGAATTCGGCAGTGGCGTACGTCCGATAAACTCAACGTTGTACACTTTTACGTTACACGCTTGCGTTACACAACCTTTTGTGACATATGTTATTTTTTATATAAAATCCTACCACTGAGCACATTCCATGAAAAATAAGAGAGAACTTAAGTGACAAACCAAAAGGAAATATATCACCAACAAAAAAAATTACTTTCGGTACACAACCCGGTGCAACGCTGAGAACAAACGACTACCTCAGAATATTTGGATGCGTAACCGAAATCTCAGTTATACATGGTGAATCGAAATAAGCATTTGCTATGTCGCAGGCACATCGACCAGAGTTTAAAAAAACTCGGTCACGAGGCGGCAGCGATGGCAGCAATTCGAAATGATTGCGAGACTGACAGGACGTTTCAGCGAAGACCACATTGGTGGACAACCGATACCGCGGAACACGCATGTTTATGCCTGTTTGACGACGTCGCAACTGTGTGTCACATAGTAAACTCGAGCCACTAAATACACCACGCTTCAGAGCAACGACACTTACCCTTCTTGGCGCTTAAGGTCATGGTTGCCAGTTATCTGAAGCTTTATCTGAAAATCGCAGGAAACGTTTTACCGTCCTCCAGAAATGTTAGAACAGTTCGCGACAGGGTGAAACGACGTCACTTGAGCTTCCTACCACCGAGTCTAAAGCTGAGGAAGAATTGCAACGATCGACAGTTGCGTCTGCTCTGCTCTAAGCAACAAGATGTTGGCGCCCACTAGCAGATCGGGGAACGGAGTGCCGATACTCTAAGCCGTACCTAATTGAGTGGCTCTGGTGTAAACCATAACGTCTGGGATTGCTAAAGGCCCCAACAGACGGCAGAATTTCAAGGGGCCCATAACGGCCTTCTGCAATGCGTTTTGGGGATGTTAGATCTGCATGTACAACCGAAAGTGAACAAAAAGAGGAGCACTCATTCAAGGTTTCAAGTAAAAATTAGACTCGCCAGCGCAATGTTAGAAAAACACACATCCGTGTTCGGGTTATAAATGTGATGCCGTCCAAAGAAGGCACCGTACTAATTCGATCTGCCGAAAGCATCAAAGCACATTACATTTGAAAGCATTAACTATCCTATGGGAGAGGAGCCGGTGTCTGTAACAGCGAAAAAACGCGAAAGAAATGCCCACTCTCCCATTGGCTGAGCGAAGCGGCTCCTAGAATAGCCATTGGCGGCCCCCTTCCACGAGAGCGCGCGCTCGGTCGCCGTCGTCATGCTCAGGCGTTGCCTGGAGAGGGGCGGGGGGGGCGCGCTTCTGCCGAGGAACTTGGCGGCGCCTGAGGCATCTGTGTCATGCTTTCGCAGTCACAACTCGTAGGCGTTCAGGTGTCCTCAGAGTTTTCACGCAGCGTTGGATTAGGTTGACATACATACAACTCCGAAGCATCGATACATCAGTGCTTCGTTTACGGCCTTCAGGCTGTCCAATCGTAAATGTTCGTAAACACGCGTGTGAAAAGCCTGTCCATGTGCTTCCACGGCGAAAATGCACGGAGGATACCAGCTTATGGCCTGAACATGTCGCCTATGAAGGTGCCAAAGGCACGATCTTAAGAACGATCGATTAGCGGAATCTATGCAACCATTTTAGCGTAACGTCGGACGTCCGCCACGGGTGCCGCGTGGGAGGTCCGAGCTTTGGTGGCCGCTGAGTAGCTCTGGTAGCCGCACAGCAGCGGCCTCTTGTGTCATTTCCGTGGGCGATCATTGAACGAATACTGTCACCGGATCGAGGCCCGCCTTCGTTTGCGAGCTTTCCTGCACTTGATCGCTCACCAACCGGCGAAAAAAAAAGTTTAAAAAAGAAGCGGCATTCCTGGATATTTCTCCGGTCGCCATAAATCTCTTTCACGTGGGAAGGCTCTCTGTCTTTCTCGTTTTCTGGTAGCACTGGTCGTAAAGCCACGAGCTGACGTTCCCTATATACTGATAACATATATGAATTGAGTTGCTCTTCATCTGAGCGCAATACAAGAAAAAAGGACGTTATCTCTGGCTTGTCGAGAAGCGGTCGTCAGCAGTCGTTAAACAAAGTATACGATGTCACTAATACAATGATTTTTTGTTGGTCTAGTTAGGTGATGAATGTTTTGAACCATGGTTAAAAGCGCTAAAGAGACGAACCCAAGAGAAGAAAAACACGGACGCTACTCCCAACTGTACTTAAAAAAAAGAAAAAATACAATTGTGAGGTAGCACACGTGTGTGTCTGTTTCTTGTGTTTGTCTTTTAGCGATTTTAACCATGGTTCAAAGCGTTAATACTCCTATTCACCATCACAGCCTAAAAGGGCGGCAACAGTGCTGCCACTGGGCAAGTGTCGTAGCACAACTATGGTCCGCGTGCTCGACGTAACATGCTCCCCCATTGGTAGGACAACCGATACCGCGGAACACGTATGTCTATGCCTGCTGGATGACGTTGCAACCGCGTCTCAGGTGTAACCTTTAGTACAAGCAACGTACCACCCACGCTGTTAGTTTGCAACTTCCAGGAGTCACAGAAACGCAGCGATCCTCTGTATAGAGAGGCGCGTTTACGGTATTCCGGTACAAACCGCCATCTATGAGCGACGGCGGCAACCTTCCCTTCCTTTTGAATAACGAAGAAAAAAACTGCTTCTCACTATCTCATGACAAGCTTGCGCGCGCTGCCAGAACCCAGAGATACTGTGTTCAATCCACTCAGGCCTCTTTCGATCTGGATGAGCATCGTACCGGCGTGCGGCCGTGTATATCGTGTGCTGCACGTTAAAGGAGTAAGTAGTCGTACTGCATTGGCTAAATTTAATATCAGCATCAACAGTGGGTAACAACTTCGCCATGCTGTATGGCGGACTACACTCCTGCTGTATAAACAACTAACGACTAATTTGTTTTTGTTTAACAATCTTGCCCGCGCTGCAAAACCCAGGGACCCTGGGTTCAATCCCGACTCCCTGACCCGTTTCGATCTGGATGAGCATCGCTCTGGCGTGCGATCTTGTATCAGTACTGCGTGAGTGCACGTTAAAGACGTACCAGACTAGTATAGTCGTACAAAAATGGCTAAATTTCTAATATTCAATGCGAAACAATTCCGCCATATTCTGGCAGACTAAACACCTGCTGTCTAAACAACTAAACTTGGGGACCACTTTTCCTGGCAATGAAGCCCAAGCTATGGGTATACCCGCGCGTTCGTGCACACTAAGCGCCGATCACAGCTGTGCTTGCGCGGTCTTCACTTCTTCGAAAATACCAGAAAAAGTTGTCCCCGAGCACAATTAATAATTTGTTTTTCTTTTTTAATTTCCTTGTCAAGCTTTTCTTTTCTCGTTTTGTCAGGTTGTTTTTGGTGCGTTGTACAGCGTTCAGATAAAACGCGGCTACTAAAACCACCAATCAGCGCACTCAAGTGTACCGCGAGAAACGGTAACGTGAGCGATTTTAGCAAGCGGCCTACGGAGACCTACTACCCTTTCTAAAATATATATGCCCGGCAGGGATATAAAACAGCGGCTCCCTCGCATACGCATAACCCGAGAAACTGCAAACGTTACTCCCCTTGCTTGAGCTTCTTATCGCTCCCACATGTATCAAGCTGATTCCAGGAAGGAGAGAGAGAGAGAAAAAGGGGCGAACCTTTCGCAGTGTCCGCGCCAATGTTGGACGGAACAGACAAAAAAGTATACGCTACGTTATAACGCGCCGCTTCACTCCATTCAGTTCAGCGCGATTTCCTTACTTTGGTTTCTCTCTTACGACCGTATTTTTTGTTTTCTTATCCTTTCTTTTTGCTTACATAAACGTACGCACAGAGTGTGAGGGCCATAAACGTCGCCCTAAATTCAAGTCGACGCCACTGCGTCCACCCGGTACAGCTTGTAAAAAGCGCTCCGGAAGGGACCATAAACGTCGTGTCGCGGTCAGCATCCTAGCGATGTCGCATCGGGGCGCTGATTCATCACTTCCGTGTGTTTTTTATTTATTCCTTTTTTTTATGCAACATTTGTTGTCGTTTTTCGAGTGGCAGAGTCAACTGCATTCGGTCACGCGCTCATTCCTCCAACACGCGTGTGTGAAAGAGGTAGTTACGTTCGGGGCACGACGACGACGACTGTTTCCATAAATAGTGTAAAAAGACAAATTTGGGATTTTTGTTTTCGCGCGCCAAATTAACGAAGGGCATTTTGGCACAGCCCCGCGGAGGACTGAGGGTTGATTTCGGCCATCGGGGGATTTTTCCACGTGCAACCGACATCTCGTTTACACGGCGCCTTGTCCGCAGAAAGCCGCCGTCAGATTGCGGGCAACGTGGCCGGGGCCTTCGAAACTGCCACCAGGGGATTGCCATAAATAGTGCGGAGCTGGGGGTTTTCTTCCCTGCCTTACTCACTGAACGACCCTACCCCATCCCAGTGGATCAACATTTCTCTAGGAAAAGTGAGTAAATCTGATGCGTATACTATTGTCCACCCTAGAGCCCCTAAATGAGCTACGCTTTGAGTATCGGCACTCTGTTGCCCCGATATTGTTGTGGGCGCCGCCATCTTGGTACTTAGTAGAGAGCAGACGCAACTGCCGATCGTCACGATTGAAAAGTGTGACTTCCTCAGCATTAGATTCGGTCTTAGGAAGTTCGCGTAATATTGCTTCGCTCTGTCGAGAACTGCTTAAACATGTGTGGGAGACGGAAAACCGTTTCCTGTGATTTTCAGGTAAAGCTTCAGATAGCTGGCAACCCTGATTTTAAGCACCAAGATGAATAAGAGCCGTTACTCTGAAGCGTAGCGTATTTAATGGCTCTAGTCCACCCTGTAGAGTCCCTGAGAGGATAAGAAAAGCTGGGAGGTCTCTCACTTGACCCGCCTCCAGCGCCAGCTCCTTACCTTCGATAAGAGTGTACGGAATATCGTGAGCTTCGAGGGCGCACGCGCAACCAAAGCACGCCGGAAGGCAACAGGCGCGAACCGGAGGCTGGACCTTCCTCTAGGATAAGTTACAATTGTGCATTATAACACGAAAAACGTGCTTACCGGATTTATGTAGTGCCCTCCGAATCAATGTACCGTGATTAACAAGAAAAAATATGAATATATAAGAAATACGAAAGTAGAAAGCAAAGATTAGGGTAAAAAAAAAGAAATACAGAAAAACGCTGAAAGAAGACGAGATTATACCGAGAGAAATCAAAACGAGAAACATTAAATATTTCATATCCGTTTCAGCTGCCTCTCCGATCCTGCTAACTCCTGCAACAAACCAGCAAAAAAAAACCAGCAAAAATATATATATCATATATATATATATATATATGATATATATATATATATATATATATATATATATATATATATATATAGTGAACGAAGAGACAAACCAAAGCATTTCTTCTGGCCAAGCAACAGACACGCACAGACGAGAGCACGACTTTTGGGCGCCCGCGCACGCCCGCGGCACGATCGAATGGATGAGTGCATACGCCCACAAAACCGCACCACCGAAATAAACAAATAAATAAATACACGAATAAAACTGGTTTTTTAATATCTCTTCTTTTTTTTTTTCTCAGCTGTTATCATTTATTTATTCTTTTCCAACGGCGTGCACGCTACCACGCTCTCTGTTTTCCGGATGGCCATAAACTCTCGGTGGGGTCGTGAAAGCAAAATCGGCGCGGCGGAGCCGGAACCGAAGAATGCCACTTGACGTAAGGAGAGAAGCGCGCGCGATTAAGGCTTGTGCCACAACGGCCGACCGGACTCGCCCACCGACCAGAGATAATCGAAGATAAAAACGTAAACACGACGACGCGACGTCGGAAAACATCGGTAGAAACTGGTCCCCGTCTCGGGGTGTAGATCCCCCCTCGGCTGCTAGCCACCCACAGATATTCCTTTCGAAATGTGCGGGCGCGCTCTCTTCCCGCTCGTCCTCCTCGATGTCCGTGTACCCCGTCTCCACCAGCCCCACCCTCCTCTCCCGTCTTTTACAGCCTCGTTTTAAAGTATATAAAAGAGCTCATAGACGACTGATAAGTCGTCAAAGCTGCCGGTCTCTTGGACAGCGTTCCACGGGAGACATCGTATACGTTAAAACCGAACGCGCAGTTAACGTCCAACTAAGAGATCGCTCATTAAAGTAACGACTGATAACGCGAAAAGAAAACCTACAAAATGTTTTCAACGGGTGGGATCATGGGTGGGATCGGAAGGAGATCGAGCTGAAAAGTTTGCGTTTCTGGAGCGTGGACGAATGTTGCCAGTAAAACTAACGCGTACATATAACACACGTATAATACACACAGAAAAAGGCTAAGTTCACTTTTCCAAATACGTGAAACGTCGCTCTCATATTTACGCGCACGCATATAAAAAAAGAGAGAAAAGAAGCATGCGCAAGTAAGCATTTTGTTTCGCCAAGCACCAGGCACACACAAACACGTGCCACTTGTTAACTTACTCCTTAGCTCACGAAAAAGCAAGATGCTGAGATAACCAATCCGAGAAATTAAACGCGCGCGCTCTCCTCCGATGCCGCGCGCGCTTCGCTTATAGTTGGTGTAAGCGAAACATGGCGTGGTCCGTGTAATTTGGTTATGCAAATGTACGCACTGCAGCGAGTGAGCTCGCAATTTCGGGCGGACGCCGTCCACATCAGAGGCAAGCAAATATCGGACCTCGGAAATTCAAAGGGAGCCAAGAAGAAGAGAAAGGAAAAAGCGGAAGAATTTATAAGCTCCCTTTCCGTCCATCCCGGGGCGAAAAAGAAGATTGCGGGGAGGAAAGGAAATCTCCCGCTAATTGCTTCGCTAACATGAAGCACTCGAGCGCAGCTCGGACGGGGACATTGCCGCGGACTTTGAAGAAACCCGGTTTGAATACTGTATAGGGTGCGTAGAATAGAGAGAGGGGAGGGGACCTTCCTGCTTTCTTAGGAAGTAAATGAAACGTTGACTGACACCAGCGTTCCATAAAGAAAAAAAAGAAGAAAATCAGGTCGCACATTAGAAAGAAAGAAAGAAGGGAGAGCCGCAAAAGGAGCCAGCGAGATTGAAGCCGACGTATAACGAAGTTAGGCGCCGCATTAAGCGCAGCTCCACGTCAGGCCCTCTTTCATTCGATTGCCGGGGAAACGAGCGCACCGCACCGTGACGCGTGCTACGAGACACGGACGTCGGGGAAGTCGCCGGATTTATATGGGCGGAAGTGTCCAATGTGTCCGAAGGAGGGGTGAATGAAAACGAATGATATTTGTCGAAGCTGGTAAAGCTGCAGATTGTTGCTTGCTCCAATATCGTCGCTGGCGGCTCCAAGATACACTATAAAGCGTTCTTTGTTTCTTGGAGAGCTCTCGGCAGAGACAAATACAAAGAAAGAGAGAGAGAAAAAAGCGTCTGGCAGGCGTTATTCTTAGAGTTTGGAAATACGGCGCGTGCTTGGTCACGAAGACGCGCGCGTTTGGGCTATGATTATTGCACGCTTGTGGATTATTTCATAAACGTTGGAAAGGCGTATAGTAGACACAATTCTTTTCAGAAATCGCTGCGCTGAAAGAAAAAAAGAAAGAAAAAAAATATTTTTTTTTTGACAGCGACAACATAAGATAAAAGTGACGTTATACAGTTTGACTATGACGTCACTCTGCAGGTGCCTGTATGATACGAACGCGCGCATTTCCTAGCTCGCGCACGACGCAACGGATGCACGGAATAGTTAGCGAATATGTGGAGCAGAAAACAACCTGCATAGAATTATAGCTTGTACGAATCGTTTTGAGCACCCCCGTTACGTCTTCCTGGGCCAAAACGAAACTTCTCATAACTACCGCAGTGTCGGTTTAAAAGGGACAGCAAGAGCGCAATCCCGGAATACTGATGAACAAGCCGCAAAGAGACAAAGAGAGTAATAACATTATAGCCCAACCCTATTATCCTCAAACTGTTAACGTCTATAACTGGATTTCTAAAATGTAGCCGTCAGTACGTTTACTGTCAATCAATGGAGCAAACTTACTCACAGACAGCCAACAAAAACTCGGTGATCACTAGTTTCAAGCATCTAATGATCAATGTACAGCCAATGAGACGGCGACGTTAGCCGATAAGAATGTCGGATTACGATAAGCAAAACGTATCAACATATTAAGACACGCCCGACGTTTCTGCAGCCGGGGCGGCCACCGTAGTTCACTGCCGCACACCTTAGCGGACCTCGAAAAATATTCCCTCGTATAGCTCACGTGCCGCACTCGGAGTTTCACAGTTCCCGAAATTGCGCCAACAGAATCGAAAAAAAGTAAGAAAAGTTACGGAACGTGTCAAAGTACAAGCCGCGGGTTTAAAGGCTTCGAATCGGAGAGCCGCCCCGAGCCTTCAATCCAGGTGTCGATCTTCCGCAAAAGCAACAAACTATCTCTCTCAAAAAAGAAGGAAAAAAAAACAGTTCTGCGCGTATATGGGACGAATAAACCAAAGTTATTACGACTCTTTCCTTCAGTCATCGTTGCCAAAAAAAAAAGGAAAATAAGGCATAGTTTTTTGTTTTGTTTTTAGGAGAGCGTTGTTTTATTTTTCCTTTCACCTCACCTTTTTATCGTTGTTTATTTTTTCTACCTTTTTTTCTTTTAGGAAGAAATAAGTTTCAACGATTTCGCAAAAAAAAACTATTTTGTTCTTTCTTTAGGGCAAAGGCATATACCCATAGAGTGTGCCTTCCCCTCAAACCCAATCCATATTGTTTTTTTGTTTTGTTTCTTAGTCAAGGAAGAAAAAACCTCCTTTAAGGCAAGCGTCAGAGTTAGTTCACTGGTAAAGTACTCTACGGGAAAGGAAACGGCGCTACGAGATCCGCGAATCCTTTTCGACCCACGGTGACAGGTCGGTACGGTAGACACCGGCTCCCTCGAAACGTACTTATACCTTTTTCACTCTTCGCTTCTTCATCTCGAAGATATATCCCTGTGTCGCCGCAGAGATCTTCCTCTCCTGCAAAAGCTTTAGTCCTTGGGTAGCGGTAATCAAAACCTCCAGAATGTTATACCCCTCATCCTTTCCTAGTTATTTCCTTTTTTTTTATGGTTTTGTTAGTAAAAGATTTAAAAAGTGCGAACAGGGAACTTTTTCATTCTTGGACGAACTTAGATGGTATGAAACGACAGAACCCTCGCAACATCGACCTCTAAACACCTACACTCCAACAATCGACTAGGTTAATTAGGCTCTTTGGCAGAACAATTATAGAAGCGCTGGTCGTCATTTTCTTTTGATCTGTGCCCCTCTTTCAAGACACTGTGTGTATGTCTTCCTGTGCCACAGCTGTACGTGTGCGTATCCCACACCAAGCTCACGTGCTCATCACTAGGCATGTCCTGCACCGATCGTGCCCCTCGTTACCACCAATAGCCTTCCCCTGGCAAATAGCAGCGCTCGCCGAGCGGATTCTTGTTTCCCTCGCGAGATGAGAGCAATCTCTCCGTGTGCCGCTTGTAGATCTGGAGCCGGTGGGGCGCTCGCCGAGCGGCTCCAACCGCTCCGTGGAAAAGTGGCGGAGCGCGTCGAGCGGTCTTGAGTAGTTCTCCGCGCAGCCTTTTCCGGAGGAGTACGATCTGTAGTCGTCTCTCGCATCGTTTCAGTTTCGTTTCGCGGCTTTTTGGTTTCTATTGCTGGGTTGGCTCTTTTGCTCTGCTTGCTTCTGTTCCGCGTCGTCATGACCGACTCGACCAAGCATACTGCGTTGATGACATTGTTGCAGTTAATTTCAGGAGGTCTAATAAAACGCAGTGACCTCCAGCTCGAGTGACGACGAGGCAGCCGTTCTCAGCGAAGTGTTTGCCGAGATTGTTTGTTGGCCTGCAAGAGGCCCAAGATATCGCGTTACGTCGAAGGCGTTGTGCGCGCCTATTCGGATGAAGAGCTAGGTATACATCGTTTGTTCGTTTTGTGGTCCCTGTAATGTAATTGGAATTTTTAGAAGCCAATACGCCAAGTACTCGCAGATGGAAGCCGCCTTCGGAGATGACGATCGCTTTACGGCATACGTGTTTGGTATTGCTTAATAGCATCCTACGGCTCGTACAAGTAACTTCTAGTTGTCTTTATCGGGCTTATATAACTGTAAGGAAAATAAATTGTGTCTTAACGTCGTGGTCATCGTTAATCAAGTAGTAAACAATCAATTTTTTGTCAAAGCATAAAGTTCCGATTAGAACTTCATGCTTTCAGCAAGATAGCAATGGGAACCGCAACTGTTCAAAGCGAGAACAGACGCTCTGGAGGCGGTGGCGCTGGGAGCGTTACGCTCGATTTGCTCCGCAGCGCGTGCCACTGGGATCGATCACGTGACCGATCGCTCACGGAGGCCGACCGCTCGAAGAGCGCTAGCGCGGAGCGCTCGGCATTTGCCAGGGGAAGGGGCTATAAGATACCCTATGAGGTTGCATAATCGCCCGATCAGACCAAGGAAGAACACTTCGCGCACACCTGAGCGCAGTCATGATCAGTGGCGCAATGTCGTTTTCAAGACGACGGCGACCACGGAAACATTTATACTGTTTACCAATAGGCAAGCTTACGTGATAACTTTTGACAGTGCACATTTGCTCAAACTGAAACAAATGAACAGTACCTGACAAATGCCCACAGTTTGCGCGTGAAACTATGTGAAACATCACAACAGCGCCACCGTCGCTGTGCTAGGGAAGTCAACGACTTGAGTTGATCCATAGTATCTAGCGCGACAACCAGAGCAGCTCTAATAATCGCACGTGCATGAACTTTCCAGTAAAGGCACTCGGGTAGTCGATCGCTGCAATTTACAGAGTGGATCTCAGCGAATCAAGACTCAAGTGCGTTTTCATTAAGAAGAGGTAGTCTAAGATATGAGAATGACCACCACACCTCATTTCGAAAGCTCAAGTTATACTCACTATCACATCTCCAGTGACGGACGCGGCATTTGACCTTTTCTAGCTGGTTCTGTAGCAGGCAAAACATTGATTTAGAGCAGTCACTGCTCTTTTCGGACCAGAGGCCAACATCTGTTAGCACATCACTTGAAAATGAAAAAGTAATTGAGTCGCTAAATGAGTTCATCTTCGATAATGACTTAGGGTTTTTTCTTTGATACTGCAGCATATTACTTGTTACTTTTCGTAACAAGAATAGATAGGGCGCAAAGAAACATATATCATACTTTTTTAGAAATAAGACTCTAGTCAGATAAGGTTCCATTTACAATGTGTACTAAAAATTTATGAAAAATTGCTCATAGCACAACACTTCAGTTAAAATAAAGCTTCTCTCCCTCGCACTTTTACAGCCGGTAGTTTATTTATCCTGTACATGTAAGTTCCGTAAAATGCCTGCAAACACTAGCTCTTCTATCAACAAAAATGCGTACCCCAAGTCTTATGAACCTACCAAACTTAAGACTTTAATATTGTGAAGTGACAAAATAACCACCCCCAAATATTATGAAAGCCTACATTCGTGCGAGTGACACTGCTCCTTAGCGGCGTTGGAACCAGAGTAAAGTCAAAGTTCGCTGTTCTTTCGATCGACGTTTGCACGGGAACAACCTTGTATTCAAATATAAACCTGCATTTCTTTTTTTAAGGGGCGAGGGGGGGACGCAGATTTTTAATTGTAGAGATTAATCTACAACCGAGACAACAGCAACAAAAAAGTTCATCTGGCATAGTACTGAGCATAATTACTGAGCCTATCGCGCTAACCCGGGCGCTCACCCATGACAGACGCTGCACCTAGCACTCCGGTGCAAAGCGGTGAAGCTAGACACGCGCGCGCTCGTGAGATGCGGCACGGAGGCGTGCGACAGACACAATAATGAAGTGAACTCATCGGGAGTACAATGCCCTGGTTCTGTCTTATCCGACTAGCCGCCATCCTACAATGTGGCAATGTTTTCTCGCAACTTTTAGCTAATCACATCGCCAACATAGTGTGCAAAGTTTAGACGATGTCGACGATCAATCCGCCAGCGCATCAACCAACCGGCGCGGTGGACGAGCAATCCCAATGCTTCGTTTCACAGGGTGTCTAGCAAAATATTATCTTGAAACTCCCTGACTTTTCCAGGTTTTTCCCTGACAATTTCAGGTGAAATTCCCTGACCACTGTAGAGCGTCCGCGCCCGCACAGGTGCGGCCCAGGTAACATGAAGTGAGGTACTGCGCCTTCAACAGTGCCATTGGTAGTGTCGTCCCAATATTCGACAAGCACATCCATCTGTTGCGTCTGAGCCACTTTGTTGTGAGACTCGTCAAACGAAGCAACTACGAAATGCACAATGGCGAGGCTTGATAGCAGCTTATTCCGAAAGTAGGGCACAATACCATGGCAGACGGTATATCTACCTTGTCCTTCACTAACTGAAGTCTTGCAGCGACTTCCCGCGGGGAAACATGAGAGGGGCGACTGAGGCCGATGCTGCTGTAGAACAAAGGGATCCGTGAATCGCTATCGAGTTTAAGCACCAAATTATTTCGGCCTTTGTCACAGCGCTCTTCAGTAGAAAGCCGCTCATCAACGTCTTCACACTTGTTGTGGTGGCTGCAGGCTCCTCAGGTGCACATGTGCGGTCTCCGCTACATCCAGGCCGAAGCGTTCGTTGCTGCCGTAAAAAATGACAGAAGTCCAGATTGGGAACGGATTGACAGCGACTTCAAAGCAGCGAGGTGCTTTTTGCTCGAGTGCGTGACTGGAAACTGCCGTGTTTCCTATGTTGCTCAAAGAAAACATTTTGCGGCGCATTAAGCACTGAGCACTGTGAGGAACACTTTGCACGGGCTTAATCCTACTTGCATATTCCGATATATTCGGATTCGTCCAGTCCGGATTAAACAAGCACTTTCTTGCCGCCGACATTGTCAACAAAGACGCCACTTCCAGAAACACGACGCTCAACGACACACGTCAATAACCGAATGTATGGCCGCATGGCCGCCAGATGCGCACCACTGTGACGCGCACTTTCGGATACTTTCAGATCGGACTGGATTGAATTGCGGTCTGCGGCTTTCCCATTTGTTACTAAATCTAGTGGCTTTAACTGGATTTAGCCATGTGTCGTGCTCTTAATGCAATCCAATGCATGGCTTGGACTGAAGTTGTCGGCTGTTCCCTAAGCATCGGGTAGCACACACCACACCCGGAGAGCAGAGCCCGCGTTCTGCTCCAAGCAGTGTTGCTTATTTTCTGCCCCCCAATCGTCGAGCCTTTGCTCAGGGAAGTCGATGGCGTTTCCGGCTCATTTTCCCTGACTGGGCTCGCTTTTTGACAATTTCCCTGACAATTCCCTGATTTTTCCCGGACAATTAAAATTTCCCTGACAATTCCCGGTTTTCCCGGTCGCTAGACACCCTAGTTTCACCTTAATTTACAGCGAAGCCGCTGTTACGAGCCAAGGGGACCAACCAGCGTCGAAGCGCTACATCGTGGCAATATTCGTCCATCTTCCTGCACGTGGTCGTTCATCGACGAAACGAATCAAGTGCCGCGAATGCACCGTGACTCGCGCTTTTAGTATGTAGTTGTGGGTGTATGTGTTCAAGTGTTCGACTTCACTGACCTAAGATAAAACGAAACTATACGGTGAGTAGAAACGCTCCGAAATACATATTTGTATAAGTTTCCTTCCCTCCTACACTCCCTGAAGATAAGGGCCTGGTTCACACTTGCGAATCGGCGGCCGAATCTGCCAGAATTCGGCCGCCGGGCATAGCGTCCACTGTGCATTGCCGCGGCCAATTCCGCTTCGGCGGCAGCGGATTAGCTGTAAGTGTGAACCAGGCCTTAGACTCAACCAACAATATTTATATACATATATATTTTTTGCTTTGCCCATTTTAGCGCAAGTGTGGCGCAATACTTAGTAAAAAAAATGGCACTTCGCCGCAAGACGTAGCAGACTTCAGTTCACAGCGAAATCTGGCGCAAATGGCGCAACACTTCCATTACTGCATCACAGACCGGTTATTTCATAGTCACTCACAAGGCGAGAAGGGCAGGGAGGAGCTTCTGTTGTCCCGCCTCCAGCGCGAGCTTCGCATACCTTCGACGACGCTTCGGCGTGCCGTGCACTTCGAGCGCGCACGAACAGCCAAAGCATGGCGGAAGGTCCGAAACGCGTGCTGCAGGAGGCCGGGCGTTCTCACTCTGCCAGCGAGTCTTGGGGAAAACGTCTCTTCGGCGTCGTCGCTACCGCAACTCTCCGGAAGTATGTGCTCCTAGCTATACGCGCATTAAATCAAAAACCGTAAAGTAAAAAAAAAAAATCATTCTGTTTCATATATACTAAAATCGCTTTCCTATTTTGTGTATAAACTGAGCTACGCAGGAAACCGAAATAAGAAATAAGGGGTTATATCGTTCTCCACAAGTTCATTGAGTTTATTTGTAGTGTCCGACTAAAAACTAAACACACAACACACACACACACACACACACACACACACACACACACACGCGCACACACACACACGCACACCGCACGCGCACACACGCACACACGCACAAGAGAGCGGCCATCAATCGTGCTTCGCGCCCATTCTACCCATTCCGCCCGCAGGCAGCGCGCCAAGCTCTTTCGGTCGAAATTCTCTATTTTACTCGATCAGCGGCGCACGAAATCTCGTTTAAAGCCTTCAAGGTGCAATCGTCTATAATTGAACAAGCCGCGCTTAGATCAGTAGAGACGTCGCGAGTGCACCTCCGTACTCCCTTCACTCCCCCAAGCTGACACATGCGGTCGGAGCTACGAGCTTAGCCGGACCAATCAAACGCCTCCTTTCATCACTTGACCCCGCCCTCTGCGCCTGAGTAAGGACGGGACCGTGATCACGTGGCGAAAGATGAACCTCACGACTGGCCCAACGACCGCGTCGCTTCCACCTAGGGACGAACAGTGCATATATAGGATCCGAGAAGAGAGATGCCGTTCCCGACGCCTTCAGAAGCGTGAGGCTCTTCTTGAGTGAGCGAGGCTGCGGGCCGCCAATTTCGCGGCTGGAAAACGGCTGTGCACGAACTCCGCGGCCATATATTTGCAAAGGACGGGCACAGATGCTATCGCGGGATATGCGCTTGGCTTTCGGTCCTCCGTGCGAGCTCCAAGGTCGAACGGTTAGGCAGACTTCACGCGGTTGAGCCGTACGTACGAATCAATTAACGACCGTAGAGCGCGCCGAAAATCCACCGAAGCCGGTGTATACACGCCCGTCTCGGTAGATTTTTCAGGAACCTTGGAATCGTCAGGAGACAATTTCAAGGTTCCTGAAAACGATCGCCCAGCCCGATGACTGAAAATGTCTCAGACGGCCACTGCACTTCCTCCCTGAGCGCTGTGCAGGGTTGTGTGATGAACGGGAGCGGATGTGGATTTAGAGTATGCTTTTCGGTCGCGAGTGTTTGTCTGACCAAAACGCGCTTCGGTTGAAAGCGCGCGAAACGCAAGCAAATGAGATTGGTGATCACGGCAACTCTGTTAATTACCCTGCATACTAAATGCTTAATCAAAACCAAAGCCAAAAGTGTTCTTTTTGTGTGTTTTTCTTATTTTTATGCGCGAGCATGCTGAGGAATATTTTTAATATAGTTGTTACCATGGCATATCCTGAGGAACCATATTTTGAAAGTATGGTTTTGTTGCAAATATATTTTAAAAAAAACACGTCTCAGGTAGCTTTTGAGTATCAAACAAAAAGTTACTGCGTCAGTCGTCTCCTTCGCCCAGCTTCTTTGGTTTAATGAGTCCGTGTTCGATAGCGCATCCCGTGCTGCAAATCTCTACGTCGCCCACATGTGTGCAGAACGATATGAGCGTGTAGATCGCCCTAGCCGAAATATTTCGCTCCGAGACCCGACAGGTGTCTGCGGAATCATCGTTTCAAGTTAACCCTGCATTTACGCGTTTAACTCTGAGAATTATTTTTTCCGTCGAGTGTTAGAATTGTTATTACGATAAATGTATTTACGGATTCTTGTTTTTTTTTTTTCTACTCCCACACTCCAAAGTCACGCACAGTAAATACGTGTAGGGCATATTCAAGAAAACGCGTAAGTAAATGGGACTCGGCTATTGAAACTGTTCTACGAAGAAAATTTCCGGGGACCAATTACTGAATTGTATGGTGTGCAGGAATATTATAAGTTGTGTTACATCTAATCAGTCCCTTTTTTTAAATTTATAAATACTGTGCACCCCATTGGGTGCATTACACGAATGGTACATACAAAATAAGATACACAACACAGATATGTCACTTCAAAGCACAACCGCAATTTTCCGCATCATGCCCCTCACGAGGTGCGACAAAGGTCAGAAACTAGGCACACAAACACGTATACAAATTAATGTAATACTATTAAGAATTTATAAAACGATTCTGATGTGTCACAATTAACATTTTCAGGACCTCTCTTCCAAGCATCTACTGTCCTAACAAAAAGAGTACTTCAGGCATCCTTATTAATTCACGGGGATTTGAAGGGACCTGTTGTGCACCCACCCGTACTGCTCTCGTCACACGTAGCTTTAAGAAAACGAGAAATGTCCACATTGAGAACGTTTCGTGTCATCACATTCACACGGGCAGCATAAAGGTACCTTTAAGTTTTAACACAGGTCTCTTTGCAATAGGCGAATCAGCCCGCGCTCTTGGGTCGCGAGCACACGCCACGTGCGGAGGATCGTGAAAGGATTCGCCGCAGAGAATAAAGGTCCCTTAGCTAAAGGTACCTTTATCATCGTGTGAATCGGGTATAAGTCTGGCAATTTCTTGTCAAACGCAAAGACGAGGAAGTTTACGCTGATCAAGGCATGCTAGTGGCCGAGTCTAGGATACTATACCGGGACAGAATAAATCGAGACGCTGCCTTTGAATTTTGTTTTTCTAATTTATCAATCTGTTTTTTTTTTTGGTCAGGGGCCAATAGAGCGCAAGCATATTTCAGGGTCAGGCGTATGGGAGTGTTGTAAGCGGTTAGCGGCACCTCACTCTTGGCGCTCTTAAGGATTCGCCTCAAAACCCATATTTTTTTTTTTGTTTTCGAACCGTAGTGCACAAATTGTTGATATGTCCTTTCCATGTTAGATCTGCCAATATCGCAACTCTTAAATATTTAAAGTGGTCACCCGTCGCTACAAGGTCGTTTCCCACTTTATATGTGAAGGGAAGAACGTTTGTTTTTCCACTCGTGATTCGTACGGAAACACTTTTATCGCGGTTAATTTTCGTTCCCCATCTTTTCGCAGCATCGTTTTACTGAGTCAACCGACACATTTAAGTTTTCCTCGTTTCCCTGGGTATTCACTTTAGTGTATAGTAAGAGATCATACGCAAACATTCTCACAGTAACGTCAGAGCTAACTTCGTCAGCAATATCATTAATGTAACATAAAAATAAAACGGGGCCCAAAACTGATCCCTGCGAGACCCCTGATAGCACTCCGCAAGTAGCCGAAAATTTCCCGCTGATAGTCACAAATTGTGTCCTGTTAGATAAGTACGCACGAATCTATTCGATTATGTTTATTATTAACGCCGTACACAATTAGTTTTTCGTTAAGTCCATTATGCAAAGGTATCACAGTCGTAGTGAAAAGTATATGTAATGCCTGGAAATGGGGGCTGGGGCGGGGGAGGGGGATTTTGTCTAACTTTTCCTAACTCACTCGCACTTCATGAAGCCATCCCTCATCATCAGGGGCAACAGATCCATCAACATTATGTTCAGCTAGCTGTCTTAAGCAGCACAACGAATACAATGCACATCCCACATTTAAATGACTGACTGATTAGGTTATATAAACAGCATCATGCGCAATGCTTTTTTATGGCTTTTTTTTATTTCTAAGGCGTCTGTCCTACAAAGCTTTTCCTTCAACCTTTCGGAATCCATGCCGAAGTCGACATCATAAAGAATGGCGCCACAGGAAAAGAAGGAAAGTAAAAAAGAAAAAACACGTTATGATTGGCAGCTTAGTGTTGGCAAGACACCCGAGACCACCAAGCGCCAGAGCTGAAGAACGCATACGCGCTGAGAACAGACGACAATTACTCGAAAGGGAGGGAGAGCGTGGGACGACGAACAACGCCGACCTGGGGGACAATTTGTCAGTTTACGACCGATCGGATCGTCAGCATACACAACTCTACCGCTAACAATCAGAAGTCACGGCACGCCAGGTCACCGGGGATCCTTCATTCACGGCATGAGCGTCATCCAAGTGACGCTGCAAACTACAGCGCCAAAAAAGAAAAAAGAAAGAAAATATAGGCCGCCGCCGTTCGTTGTTGGCGGCCTCGGGACGGGGAGCGGCGTCAAACGGAGTGCCCTCTCCCATCAATCTCGTCCGCGGCAGGGGCAGGACGGGTTGGTGTCCGCCGAACAATTACCCCCCGGCGGCCTTTGTAGGAGTCGCGCCGCTTTGAGTGGACAATGCACGGCGCGATTCCTGGCTTCGTCGTGGCGAGACCTCCCAAAGTACACTATGAAATAAAACCGCGTTACATTCTATCGTGGAAAACAGCGGAAGCCCCGCGTCATCGAAGCAAATTCCAATGCAGTGTGAGTGTCACGCAGACGTACACACGTTGCTCAAATCGAGTAACTACACATCGTTACTCGTCACTCGCTCAAGACGTTTGACTAAGGACGTTACTCATGACTGGGATTAAAAAAGAAAAAGGAACGGGTTGCCTTAGTTTGAAAGTAGGTCTGGTGTCACGTGACCTTCGGAAAGCGGCGCACTAGCGACGCGCGGGACGCTTAATCACGTGGTACGTCCGCAGCGCTGGATTCGCTGGTGTGGCTCGTAGCATCCACTGCGGTCCAAGGCAAGGTACACCGGAATATAGTATCAGGTCGGAAATGCCGGGTGGTGGCAAGGGCAGCACGACCGAGGGCAACGTACGTGCTTCCTGGACCAGTCTGTGAGCAATTGCTAACTAACTATACGGTCAGCTGTAATCGGGGGGGGGGGGGGTCTCTTCTATCAAGGCGGTGGCGGCGGCGGCGTTGTCGATCGAAACGTCTGTTTCTTCCCAGCCATCGCTCAAGTACATACACCCTTCCAGATATCTACTGCGGAATGATCGAACGATCCATCTCAATGGATGCTCACCGGCCCGATGTTTGTCCGAATGGTATGGTCCTACGAGGGCTGCTATAGAAGCACCTTACTCATCGCTCTTCCTGGTTCGTCTTTCCCAAAGAGAAGACGCGAGCAAAGTTCGAAACCACGAATTAGCATCACCCAACGGGTGAACTGGGCCAGGATGATTAATAGGAAACGTGATTTTTCCGGTGATTCTCGCCTAAATGTAAAGACTTTAGGATTCGCCTTCGCCCCAGGCTATAGCGAACGCGTGGATGCGCCAGCTCATAACTGTAGGATGATAATGAAGCTCTGAGTATCGCTCGCAAAGAGAGGTTGTTATTTATGTTGTTTTCACTGTGTTCTGTAGGAGGAAAACGTAGAGGGAAAAGAAAGAAGAAAGAAGTACACAGTTTCAACTCCACGTGAAGCTTGATGACTCCTTTTAGGAGACAATTGATGAGTCGTGCGAGACATTTTCTAGCAGATTCCGGTTTCTTTAAGACCATCCCCCACGCGCATCCGGAAGACATACCTAATATTTCTAAGGAAGTTGACATGGCTGCGCAGTTGCAATGAGCGAATACGTTCCGGGAATGTTTTGCGTCACGTATTTGATTCCAGTAAAACTGAGATGACGAACGCGTCGCGCTATTGCCACAGCGAGCTTTTCAACCGGCAGTCCGCTGACTACTCATGCCGCTCGAAAGCAGTCATTCCACGCAAAAACCAAGCCACCCCTCCACTTCAACAACTCGGTATCTCGGTCGACCGCAAAAACAGCCGCGACAATTAGGAATTCCCGGCGATCCAGCAAAAAGGCCGCCAGGAACGCCGACAGTCTCTTTCGGGATCACTGGGCCCACGAGGGAAGGAGCCCAATTGGCAGTCGGCCATTGTGCGAGCTGTCACGGGCCGTCCGCAAGCCATTCATCACGGGACACCTTGGAGGGCCGTAAAGCAGAGCCGGTGCAGCAGACTTCCCCACGCGCCCTCTTGGTCCCGTATCCGCCGCGGCAGTGCGTATCCCGTTACCCTTCCAATTAAACGTTTCCGCTAGAGTCACTAAGTGAGCTGGCCCATCAGAGTACGCACACCCCATTCTCCCACTGTCTTGGGGAGGCGCCACCATTTTGTTAACCGGACTCTTCAAAAAAAAAAAAGAAAAAAGATGTACGTGAGTTAGTGTCTTCGCAGAACATGAAACAACGAATCACGACAAGCGTCGAAAAGCGCATCATCATGGGGTCTTATCATGTTTCTGTACGTGTTATATCGTCACTGAACCAATCATAAAAGTCCTAGTAACTTGCGCTCTTAGACGCTTTTCTGACTGGTTCGATTAGCTCGTAGTTCGAATAAACTGCGTCTTGACTTAAGAAGTGTTGCTCATGGTTAGAGATTCGAAAATTCCGACTTCCAGTGCTTTACAGATACGGTGTCCAGAGGCCTGCATGGAGAACAGAAAAGCGTTTCCTGCGATTTAGGACTAAAGCTTCTGACAACTGGCAACAATGATCGTAAGCAACAAGATAGTTGCAGTGTCGTCATACTATTCTGAAGTATAGCTCATTTTGTGGCTCTGGTTTCCGCTAACCGAAACACGCCGCCTCAGCACTGCATGCTCTCTTCAGAACAGTATAACGAGCACAAACTCTGCACTGCATAATCTGAGTCAATAAAAAAAAAAAAAAAAAGGCGGGCTAAGCCGTTTACAAAATGCTTTTTCAGAGCGGCTTACACGTTCTGCTGCGAGACCGGGAGCCCTCGTGATGTCGTCACCCAAGCAACAAAACGATGGGAGTAACCTTTCAAGCAGACCTTTACTAAACAAACTAAATAAGCAAATTTTTTTCTTTGTTGTTCTGCTTACACGCTAAAGGTTAGCAAACTGCGCACGCGTATAATAACGTGAGTAAAGCGGATGCGGCATCCCTCGCATGGCTTATTTCACATCGCTGATTATGCAATAACGGCAATTTCAAATAATCCTTGAAAGCAGAGCGAGCGCAGTATTTTCACGACCAAGCTGAACGTGCACATCTCGAACATAAAAAAAGAGCGCAACACGCGTGTGCAGGTAGCATCCCCACCGCTGCATAAAGTGGTGTTTGAAAATGAAACCTTTCGGACGTCTCCAAGTGGCACCTGACGTTCCTCTGATAGACTTTGTTCGGAAGAAGCTAACTCATTTAGTAAAAGGACAAGCTGCCACTCATCAGGTTTCTAGCCAGGAGTTTTGTCTTTCAATTTTCCAACTAATATCAACCAACTTCATGACTAAAAAAAAATTTTTTGGAGGTGTGTGCATGTTTATACAGTCTAGAACTTGGTCTGTCTCAACAGGGCGACGAGTCACCCAGCTGTTAGATGAGAAATTTAGCCAGTGCAGTACAACCTCTAGCCTGCGGGTCTTTAACGTACAGCACGCCATAGTGATAGACGACCGCACGCCGGTATACGATGCTCATCCAGATCGAAACGGCCAGGGTTGGATTTAAACCCAGGATCCCTGGGTTCTGCAGCGCAAGCTTTCGCTTTACGTGCTCCGAGCTGGTGTGCGCTAGCTCACTCGGCCACCGATCCGCCCTTCCCATTTTATAATGTAGTATTGGCACTTGATAAACCCAGGCACTTCGATCGCCGCGCGGTATATAAAGGTACATTTAAAAAAAATTCACAGTCTTTTCCGCGAACACCAAGTTGAGCCGAACGAGGCAGTGCGCCGGCCTACGGATCCTCAGGTGGCGGGTTCGAATCCCGACCGAGATGCAATCAATCTGACGGAGGCTTACGGTGGAGAAGGCGCTGTATAATTGAGATTTCGGTTGCGCGTCGAAAGATCCCCAGGTGGTCGATATGAAGAATCCCCAGCTGAGCCGTGCCAGATGCCCTTTCGTCGGCTTGGCGCGTACAACTCCCAAATTTAAATTTGTTAAAGACGTTCGTAGTCACGCCGAGCTAGGGCGCAAGTGTTACCTGCGCTGCGGGCGATGCATTTGGAGCGAGGCGTGCGTTTACACGCGATGCGGAAGCGTGACCTCGACAAGACGCACGGCACAGCTGGACCAAGATACGAAATCAACTTCTATAGCTGGTCAACTCTGCGGCAACTGCCACTTTCAAGACACGTTTAAAACGCTTTTCATTTTCTTTCTTTCTTTACGCTGAAGGTTGAGGTGATCACAGTATAAAAAATTCACTCATCCTTTAACACAATAGAAAGTGAGAGTTGTAGGCACTCTTCACGTCTACGGGCTCGCCTAATTCTCCGCGTGACGACAGTCAGTGGCGAGTCACAAAGATGCGCGGACACGCGGTTTACGCTTTTGCGGTATCGAAGTTCAGATCACCGACAAACAGTCTTCGGCAAAATGGGGATAGCGGCAATTAAGCTGGCCTTCACGCGTCATTAGTCTGTCTTTATTCGCGCAGCTTCGCTCACGACCCCTCGCGGAGAGTCGGGCGCCACACCGTTGCGAAACACGTGCTTGCGCAGATCAGCAGCGAAGGGCCTGCCGTCCCCGTTCCGGCTGAACAAGCTCACTCGAACGTGCAAGCGCTCGCTCATGAAATTCAAATTCACGGCCGCCCAGAAAGCCCACCTGCTGTTTGTTTCCCAAATCGCGCCTTGTCACTTGTTTCCCAAATCGCGCCCTCACGAGGCCGCAAAATTGCAACCGGAAAAGGATGTTTTCTCGCGATATATACGTGTTGCACTCGTCGTTGTTCGCGCGTGCGTCTTGCGTGTGCATATGCTCGATCATAAAAGCGTTTCTCTGCTCCGACTTGAGACAGTTAACTTCGCGAAGGGGTAGTACCTCGTCGAATGGAGTTAACTCCGGGAACGACTTCCTTAAAGGAGTTGTGCAACGATTTTAACGTTGAAAGAATTGGCATCTTATACTTTTGACATTGTTTATGTCGTCACGAAGGACAGAAAACACACCTCCTTCCTTCGAAATGCTGCGATTCCGCCGCGTAATCGCGAGGCAAAAATTAAAATATTCCCCGACCTGCAGCCGCGAGCGGCGGCCACTGAGAAATACGCGGCGTGACGTCAATGGGGGTCTTGTAGAAAGATAGCAAGTTGTGCGAATACCTGCTCGAAAAAAGGTAACTTTTCTATAAATCTGGTCGTTCCAACGTAAATATAAATGCGTCAAAAACCTGGTATCATCGACAAAACTTTTAGTATACGGAGTTTTAGTGGCGCCATCTATCCTAGGTCCAGAAAACCGTCAGCTCTATCTGCTACCGCGAACAGCCGCCAGAAGCCGGAGGAGAGGGCAGAGCCGGAGGTATGGCCAGAGTCGGATGAGACTTTTCTCCCTTCACCATATTGTTCGCGCTGCGCCCGCCAGCACGTGGTCACGCGGTCGCGAGCGGATGAGTTCTCGCTGCTCACTGATGGCTCTGGAGAGACAGCTTCACCGGAACCCCGCGCGACCCCCACTGACGTCACAGCGCACGTGACTCGGAAGTTAGTGAAGGAGTTGAGAGGTGCCGAAAACCTCGATCTTTGTTCATTTTTAAAATAAAAACTAGGACACGCAGGAAAACGCGGTTTTTTGTTCTTTCCTTCAGAAAGTCGAGACACCAACTCTCGAATTATTTAAGCAAAGCACTGAAATTGTTGCACAGCTCCTTTAAGTCATCGAATCCTCCAGTATTCGCAATCACCACAGCCTATTGTACACCTTTCACAATGTGCTTATTTATATTTATTTACGTATTACGCACCTTAAAGACTCAAAGACTTAAAGTCATTACATTAGGTTGCACTACAAAACCAAAATAACGCAGAATACTAACATTAACCTCGTGAAACACGATAAATTAAGAATATGACGTACCTCGTTAGCTCTCGATATGAATCAGGACAGAAACGAACTCGGACTCGGAAATATTTCCGCGTGGCATTTAGCCTATCCCGACTTGTACAGTATTCTCAACAAGTAATCAAATGACTAGTTATCGATTACTTCTGGTAGTATAGTTGGTAATCATGCGAATACATTTTCTTTAAAGTAATCGCGAGAGTATTTTGATTGCTTTTGGAAATACTAAATGTACTTATGTAACCAACACTATTTTCCCCTCCTCTTTCTAACGGCGCCCTTTGATTCAACCAAGATATCCTCGAACCAAGACTTCGACAAGAAGGTGTTTCACCGAAATTTGGCGAATTAAGAAGACAAGTAGCTCGTAATACGGTGATTCTAGCCCAATAATGAACAGCCTGAAGGACCACCTTTAAAAACGGCAGAAAAACGTGTCGTTTTGAAAATTTGAAGTAATCAGAAAAGCAGGGCTTACTTTTTCAAGTAATGGCCAATTATTTTACTTCTGAAGTAATACAGTAATCTAAATGGTTACTTTTTAGACGAGAGTCGTTGTGATATTAATATATAACTTTTTTTTTCCAGTAACGTGTACAAAACTGAGCGTATTCCACTATATGTAAAACATACCAAATATAAAATCCGAAAAAAAAAAAAAAAAACAACGACGAGATTTTTGTTTTGCCAGACGTATTTTATGCTGCAATTCAGCCCAGCTGTTTCACGGGCAATTAAAAGACATTAAGAGCGAACTCCTTTCCAAAACCCGAGTCTGCGCGTGCTCCCGAGCGTGCGTGTGGTTCGCTGATGCTTCGAAAGAAAGGGGGATTTTCGACAAGCGCCGAGACAGTCCGAAGGCGATTCTTCGGTTCCATTTATTTGCCTCATCTCCAGATGACGGGACACCCGCCTTTGGAAGGCTGCTTGACACGCACAACCGTGCTTCTTGAAAGGCACGCCAGCGTTCCATTTGCCTGTTTCCGCCTTTCCACGTAAGTTATGCCAAGACGACCTTCCTACCTCCGATAACATTTCGGCGTCTCGTGATCCTCGAGTATGCGCGCGCAGCTAAAGCACGGCGGAAGGCAACCAGCACAGAGGAAGACAACAAGCACGACGGAAGGTAGCAAGCACGACGGAAGGCAACAAGCGCGTGCTGGAGGTCAGGCGCCCGAGAGAGACGCCCTGCCGTTCTCCTCCATACTGTCAGCAACTAAAGCAACGGAACGAAGGCAAATATATGTCAGGTTCAATAATCCACTTGTATAAATAAAAATAAAAATAAAATGAAAGAAATCTTTAGTGCACAGTCAGTTTATTTACAAGCACCAAACGCGCAATCCAGTCGCGTCGAATCAGGATTAAATGGACGGTACCTAAGAGCAACGTGCCTCGAACAGATAAACAACCTAACGAGCCTGACGAGTGCGTATTCCGACGGCGGAAGCCCGAGAACAAAACAAGGAAGCTGCGCTGGCCGCGTCAGTGCAGACACGCGCAGGTACTATACACGCGGACATGTGCACGCGAAATGTAAAGGCCGCTGGGACCAATCAGCACGAAGCCGTCAGCGCCGCCAGTCAAGGTCCCCCTGCCGGAGACAGCCTGACAAGAAGCAGGCTCGCCTTTGCCTGTCGCACTGTCAATGGCGTCTCCTGCCGACCACGTGACAGGCCCCCGGCACATCGCCGCTGCCGGTCGACAAATCCTTTCCGCTAACGAACGCTTCCTTCCGGTCTCGCGAATACAATAAACGCCCCGGGAAAAAGTTGTCGGGCCGCCCCAGCGGCCGGAGAGAAGGACAAACATAAACAATGCGCCGGTTTCTGCTGCGTACACGCGGCGGCGCTCTGCTCTTCCCCGAAACGGAGTGAGGGTATCTATCTTTCCCGCCGAGCTTCGTTCGATGGTATACGCTTACGGATGCCGCGAACGTTCGCCGAACCTAACGTTTTACTGGAACTTTCAGCGAAATTTTACGATTTCAGATATTACGAATCCGGGGTTTCTCAACTAGGGCGCTGGATCTAGCCACTCGTATTATTTTCCTCGATTTTCTGTGCTCGCTTCGCTTTCCCACCAGCACTCCAGCCTTCCGCACGACTTGTGGACAGTGTTGCCCAACTCCTACGCGCAAAAATGTCAAATTTTGGAGAAAAATACAACCTTGTAAAGTAATTTAATTTTTATATTTTTTTTTCTAAGGAGTATCAATGTTTGCACCACATAAAAACAAACATACGTACTTTTAGTGTTTTCAGTTAACATATTGATGTTGAACGTTGAAACAATATACCCACGATATATTGTACCGGTAGTCGGCGACTGCTCGTTTTCGATTTCCGCGCGTGCACTAGTCGCACTTTCGGCGAACTTTTGTAAGTTCGAAGTTTCGATGTTCGGAGTTCGACTAGGTTCGAATTTTACGACTTCCGTCGAAAACTTCGAACCTAGTCGACCTCGAACCCCGCCGAGTTCGCGACAACTCTACAGTTAAGCCGCGGTCACGCTGCTAACATCGTACAAGAGACAGTCCGCAAGCAGACACTATCGGACACATGTTTCTTTCTTCTGTTCAGGTTTTGTCAAACAATGGTCATAGAAACACTGTTGTTGATACAAACCAGAACTGCTCTACTACTTTAAACAAAAGAACGAAAAAGTGTCAGTAAATTAATTTTCCTGCAAAACAAAAACAATATATATAAATATATATATATTTTACTGGCGAACAAATAGAGGATTGCAGTGAATAACGAAGCTCATTCTACGTAGATAAGGGCACGCAATATGCGCCGGGACTATTGACCATTCTTCGCCGAAATATAGAAAACGAAAGCACTGTTCGGACAGCGTTTCCAAAATTTCGACACTTTCGGTTGCGAAGTCGGGCGACGCTGTTTCACGAGTCGAACTTGGTCGAATTTTGCCCAAAAGTTGGAAGGAAGGTCGGCCGAACCGGTCAAACCTCGAGGAGGTTCGAGGAAAGTTTGCGACATCTCTGACCCTCACCCGCACTTTCGTGCGATCTCTAAAAAGTCCGAATCGGACTGCTCAAGCGTGCGTCGAGACCCTGGTATGAAAACCACGTGTAATAAAATGAAAAGCTGTACTCGCCCATCGTCGGATGTGTTTACGAGTAGCGTATCTTTCGGAAGCATTCTCATAGCAGCTACTCAGTTGCAGTGAGAGAACCGCGGCTGTTTGACGTCGGAAAATCATCACATCCACCTCAAATGAGTTTGTGTATATCTAAGAATAAGAAAACGTACCATAACAAAATGCCCCGACCAGGTTTTCGTTAAGCAAAAAGACAAATATACGCATATATTCAAACACCTTTAGAAAAACACCAACGATTGCCGTATGCTTCACCATGATGTGTGCGCAGAAAAAAAAAAAAGAAGAGCAGCAGAGAATTTTGGATGTGATAAACTAAATGTCTTGAATCAATACATAGGACACGACCATAACTACTAGCTCTGTTTCCACAAATAAACTAAAGAAGCCTCAAACTCTACCCATTACAATGTTTTGCACACAAGTAACTAAATTCGGTCATGGCAATCACTGCGAGGAAAGTAAAAAGAAAATGATTAAAACCATTATGTTAACAAGAAACTCTTAATTCTTGCGGCTTTCGGGGGAATGTCGAGCGGTACATTAGTGTTTTCGTGAATTTCTTCGTGCCGTTCACCAGTAAACATAGAAATGCCTCAAAAACGAAAAAAAGAAAAAAAAAAGAAAAGATGCGCTGAATGAGGTTTCGAAAATTACGCGTAATGATGATGGAAACACAAAAATAACTTTCTCTAAGCGATAGACGGTTCTGATCGAGATTTCCAAGCTCCAAGTAAGAACTCCTCCTCGATTTCGGAGACACTCAATGGCTCAACAGCATCACGCGAAGCGAGTTTCATTGCCGACGTAGAAAAGCAAAGGAAAAGCCTCACTCGGGGGGAAACTATCATTTCTCCCGCCGAGCCGCGCCGCCGACTGTGACGTTCCATCAAACCGGAGCAAGAGGAGCGCAAAGTACACACATACACCTGAGCGAGAAGTGGTATTCCCGGTTCAACATCCGAAGATGCACCAACGCCCCCCGAGGGACGTGGACTCCTCTCCTCGGCTGGAGTAAAAGTTCCGTGCGTGCGCGAGCCGGTGACAGCCTTCCGGTGTGGTCCCTCTTCACGAGCGCGTGTACACCTGGACCGCCTACCGCCATTCACCAGTCAACGCTCACAGATTTCACTCCTCGGTGATTAAGTAGTAAAGATGATCATCATACCAAGGATGGAGTATTCGAGCGTTCGTTCTCTCGTATAATTTTTGTTTCCGTAAAAGTGTGCACAAAGGTGAAGTACTATCGGCGCGTGGGAAGTGAGATTCGATGAACAGAAACATCTGTACCGGCTGCGAGAGCAACAACAACAACCAGGACACAACATCCTAACGCGGGCGCCGGAGGCGAGTCAGCTGCGGCGAACATGCGAAACAAGAACAAGCCAGGCGGCCAAGCCAAAAACGACGCGAGGAGCGCGCGGCGCGCGTCGTCGGTTCGCAGATGCAAACAGAAGAGGTGAGAAGTACTCACGGAGGTGGGACGACGACGTCGCGAGTCCGACGAGGACGCACAGGGAGCCGAGCAGGACGAGAATCTCTCGGTTGACGGCCGACGACGCTGACAACAATCCGAACGGGCGCGGCCGCGAGGCAGCAGCCGCCGCTGCCATGGCACACACATGCACGCACGCCGCACACCAGCAACGCCAACTCAAGCGCTCCGCTCAAAACACTCGGCCAACTCTGCGCGTTCTGCCTCTCGGACCGAGAGCGCGCGCGCGGCCGACGTGCGATGCGAGGATTTTTTTTTGCGGGCCGCGCCGACGGAGGCCGCTGGGACCCCGCGTCTCTAAACGCGTTTCTCCGCGCATGCGCGGGCTGTGAGGTCACGTGACCGCGCCGATTTGGAAGGCGGTGAGGTGTAGTGAAGCCAGCGGAGCAGGCGGTGAGCGCGCACGGAGAACGAACCGAAAGGAGGCTAGCGGCGGCAGTTCAATTTCGGCGCGCTCCTTCTGCAGGCTTCGTACTTACGCGAATATTTATTTTCTTCCCTTTCTGATTCCTTGTTTGATCTAGCGGCGAACTGTCTCTGGTTTCTGTTTTCGAGCACTTTTTTTTTCTTCTTATTTTTCTAAAACATTTTTTGTACGTGTGAATGTGTCTGTGTGGGCGGGATGACGACATTTTCGCGCGTGAATGGTGAAAAAAAAAGTTGTGCCTTTGAAAAAGTCAAAGGCACCGCTGGTGGCAGAAAGGCAGACAGAGAGCGCAGTTTCTTTGTAGTTTGTTGTACTTTTCCTTTTTCGTTTTTTTTTCTTCCGTTGGCCTCTAATATAATTCAGGCTCGGGAACGCGTCCTCCTTCGCTGGCTCTCTACTTCCCTGGATGTCGCGTTTTCAGATATTTATTTTGTAGTCTACGTCTCAGCTTCAATGCCGCCGAAATTTTCGGGAATGACGGGGCTAAGGAGGGAGAAGAAAAACAAGCAGAAAAGACCCTTACGAGTGCGCATTAAACGCGAGAGCTAATGACTAGGTTTGCATCGCAGCACAACCTCGTACCTGCAAGAAGAAGGGGAGCGAGGAGGGAAGGCAAATAATATCGCGCCCTCGGTGAAGCTCCTAATGATCAAAATATTTTGGCACTGACATCGAAAAAAAAAAACCTAAATAAAAGGAGTGCAAAAAACAAATAAACTGCCTAGCTGTCTTAAACATACGTGGGCGCTCGAACATCTTTTCGTTGCTGGGCTGAAGAAGGCTGATCAGCCTGAGCTCGTACGATCGGACCGCCACTGGCAAAACGTTTCTGCGAGGAGAGGCTCAACCCCAAAGAGCCCGAAAGCGGTTTCCTTAAACACGCGTTGAAAGGTAGGGCTAACCGTTAATCGATCACTGCGAACGAGGGTCCGCATCAGTGATTTGCTCCATATGGGCGATTATACGGACATTCACAAGGGAATATCAAGTTACAGGCAATCTATCGTCACGGTTGCCGTTCATTACTCAATAAAGAAAGAAAGAGAGTGTACTGGATTGTTTTCAAGAATTAAGCCCCAACGCAACGTTGTGTCCGTCATCAAAAAAAAAAAAAAAAGACGGAAAACTTGAGGCTTTAATTGAGTGACGACTATTTCACACAAAAAAAAAAAAAGTTCCTATCACCTCAGCAAGAAAATAATAATTTATCGAGAAAGATTGGGTCACTGAAAGTTTCAGACACCCAGGGCGCGGATTATTATGTTTATTATGCTCTTATTCACTAATTCCGCAGCCTCAATGGTTGCGCAGCTATAATAGGGTAACCAAAACTCAACACGCCCTGAGTTTGTTAAAAAAAAAAAATGTCACTAAGTTTTGAGCGGCTTTGTTGAAAGAAGGTGGCCACCAAAGACCCAAGAATGATCAAATATTTTCAAAACACGCCAATATATCTCTATACAACAATGAGATGATCATTTGCCAGCTGGGGCGCGTCTTTAAAACGAATGACGTCACCATTAAATTTAAGTAGACTCTTGTAATAACTTGAAGCTCCCGAAGACAGAAAAGAGCGCGAGCCCACACGAGTAGAGGCTGATTTCCACATTGGCGTTTCAGTGTGATCCACTGCGTTGGAACCGCTTCTATCCTCGAAGGACAAGACGCCATCCATCAGGTCTGGAACACTCCCGAACCGCGTATGACTGTACTGAAGGTTGTTCAGTATTCGCAAGATAAAAATAAGACTTATCTATGCGAAATGGTTGTTTCAAGCGCGGGGCGAAAGAATGATGCGAAAATATTACAAGCAGATCGGATGCGTTCTAGGGCTACCCGGTAGGTGGCGTCAGTGGGTTCTCTCCAGTGTTCCTCGTTCTTCTGATTTTTGGAACGCGTTCCCGTTACAAGTTCCATCTGCGAGAAAGGAACTCGTTCCCGTTACCGTTTTAAAAATGGAACGTATCGTTATATATGTTCCCCTCTTTTGTATTGTGCTAATTACCATATTTCCTTAGTTCCAACGAAGTTTATATATATGTATATATATATATATATATATATATATATATATATATATATATATATATATATATATATTATATATATTATATATATATATATATATTATATATATATATATATATATATATATATATATATATATATATATATATATATATCCCTTCAAATGGAAAAATACACTTTAAGAAATGCCTGCGCAAAACACTCAAAAAGCCAATTATCGCGATCTAGACATTCAGCTCAGCGAGTTATGAGGCGGAACAACCTTTTAGACCTAAAAATGAAGTCTGCGCTGTGGCATTACGCCATGCAAAGCATCATGCCTGTATTGCGTATTGCCACGGCGCAGACTTCATTTCAAGGTCTAAACAGATGTTCCGCCTCATCATTCGCTGAACTGATTTCCTGAGATCGCAATGATTGGCTCTTTGAGTGTTTGGCCGGTAAGTATAGACGCGCAGGCATTTCTTAGAGTGTACGAATTTGAATGCCGTGATGGAACGACACCAGGAGAAGAAAACAACCGGAAGCAAGGTTACATTTGTTAATATATTCACCTTTAAAACTCTCAGCGTCTTACCATATTCCTGTTTGTGGTGAGCGATTCAGACAAGCCAAATGTACTCTGAGCCGGGAAGAAGGGGCGGGGTTAATTTTATTATTCTTTATTAAAGGGTTACTACACATTGCACGCATGTTTTACAACAACCTCGCGGGTTTCAATCTAAGTCCGTTGTTTGAACTGAAGGACAGTTGCTTTTCGATTTTGCTGTCCGCAAGGCGAGGAAGTGGAGAAGAGGGTAGGGCTTTTTGGAGGTCAGTCTTGAAAACTACAAGTCGTTCTTCGTGAAGGTGGGAATCGTTGTTCAACTTTAAGTGTGGGTGTGTTTGCGTGTGTGTGTGTGGGGGGGGGGAGGGAGGGGAGGGGAGAAGGAGGGAATAAAGGTTAATTTTTGTGTACCGTTTCAGCAACCGCGTATACAGTTCGGAGCTACAAGGTTGCGTCCTAAATGTCTGGCAAAGCGCTCTTGTTTTGATTGTCGCCGTAAGTTGTCACAGTCGGTAACAACGCAGTCGATCACACTAAAATGCAAACGTGTGAACCAGACACTAAAAATGTTACACCCATCATGGTGTGAATCGGCTTGTCCAAGGGCTGACACCCCATGGATGTTAGAGCGACGCTCCTAGGATGATGGTGAACGCCCGCAAAATAGGACGCTGGCGACCTTAGCGGCATCCTATGGATATTTTATTACAGGCAGCAAGTTTACAAGCAACAAACACCTCATGCAGGTCTTACATGCAGATAAACAGCAAATAAAGACTTTATGAATGACGGACAAGAGAGGAATCATGATCCCGGTGACTGCTCTACCGCCCTATAAACTCGGCAGTTTAAAGTTCTTGATTCATGGGTGACCGTCTCCACAGTGATAATAATTAAAATATATATATGATTTAAAGCAAAAATATATAAATTATATTTATTTACTTTATATCACATTTATTCGATTTAAAGCAGACTAATATCCGTTAAATCTTTCTTAGCTGGGAAAAAAGTGACTCTTTAGCACTAAATGCATTTTTAAACGCGGCAGATTGATTGATCGAACCGTCAATCACTGAAAACAATACGGAATAAATGATTATTGGATATTTAATCTTTCTAAGTAGTTTAATTAACAACGTTTTATTCGTGTAAACCCGCCATACTAGAACAAAACCAGCTTTTCTTTAGTTAGTGAAAGACATGTATATGATTTTTCTTTCGCGATATGATTTGTTTGCAATAGTAGATTACTTCTCTTGCTTTGGTTTCTTTCTTTCGCGATTATTTGGCTGTCAGCAGACCAGGATGATCAACCGTTAACTGGACAAGACGTGTGAAAATTGGAGAACTTTCATAGAAGGAACGATTCTCTATATCTGCTCTACTGGCAATACCTTGTCTCATGTAATAAGCATGATTAGCTGCAACTCGCCTGCACTCTCACATCTTTTCACTGCTATACATCTTTTTTTTTCTCGGTGATTCTTAGATTTAAATACAAAATCAGTACACATATAAAGCATCAAATGGTAGTCAATCAGTAAATAAAAAGTATCGATGATTATATCGAGAGTTATTTCCGCGGAAAAAAGTTTGATTCACATTATCATATTAAAACTGGTCTGATTTAAATCACAATTTCAAATTTGATCATCTTGACTTTTGCTCTCCAGGCTGAAGAATAAAAATTTATTTTAAATATGTTTGTGTCTAAGGCGCTGCGAAAAGATAAGACTCAAAGTATTCTGACGTGTCGGTCAGTCCCTTTACAGCGGTCGGCAGACAAAGAATACGAAGTATAAAGGCGAAACATACACGGAATAAAAAGGAAAAACATCAACGCTGCGGAAAAAAAAGACTTGCCGTCTTCTGGCATAGTTATTAGTTTTCCTACAGCAGTTCGCAGGAAGCAAAAAATTTACAAGGTGTTTTTCACCGCAAAACTAAACGATTCGCCGAACGCTCCTTCTCCGCACAAACGTAGCTTAGCTAGTGGCCCGAACCAGATGACAAAGTTACAAAACTAACCGTTCTTTTATTCAAAAGTTATAGGTGATCAAAATTCTAGTGCCCGCACGGGCTTTAATTATTCTAGGTGGCGTTGGTCCAGTCCAGTCCAAACCAGTTTCAAACCAAACCACGACCGTTCAAATGAAAAACGGCTGCATACACCAGGCAATGCATGCGAACGCATTTAAAATTTCGATGGTCTCTAAAAACAACCTCGACTAAACTTGACATCAGTATGGTGAACATCCCTCAAAAAGGCTATCCGCCTCACTCCGCCGTTGCACCCTTTCCTACACCATTTCACACCCTTCAAAAACGAAGGGTGTTCAACGCGACCTCATGCTATTTTACGATTGAAAAGTGTGAACTAGGTCGAAATAAGCGTGCAGAAAGACAGGGGTAAGCAACTGGAACAGCGTTTTTGTAAGAACGTCAGTGTGCATACACCTAACAAGCCGTCATAAAGGACCGGAGTCCCCTCTGTCCCCTTTTTTGTGTGTTCCACAATCTCAGTTTGTTTTAGTTGCTGTTTCTGTTGGTGCATCCCCGGGTTATATAGGTACAAACATTTAGGGGTCGTTTTATGCAAACGACGAATTTGGTTCGCATAGTATGTGCGGAAGCTGCTGAAGCCTCAAATTCTGCACCTCTGCTCGCTGTTCCTAATGTTGTTGTTGTTTTTGCGGAAGGCGTTTGACTTTTGCTGTTTCCTTTCTGGTTAGCGCCTTCTTACCCGTGGCGACATAAAATAGCGGGGAAAACAAACAGCGCGAAAACGAATATTCGGCTTCCCGTACTCAAATGGTGGTAGTCGTAAAAGCACTACTCTTATGGTAGGCGATGGAGATGCCTCTGCTTGTCTGCCGCGAAGTTATTACGCGTGTGATGACATAGGACGGCTAACATTCAGATTGACCGTAAAAACGATAACAGTTTCGTTGGCCGCACATGAAAGCGTGAGAACGTGTTTGTTCGCCTTATATCGAGACCGATGGCTACATCTCTCTCGTAATCGCTACTTTCTAGTGGTGTCATTTTATTTTATTTTTTTGATTTATTTTCAAAATATTGCCACTCCTCATTAGGGAATTATAGCAGGTATAATACAAATAAAAACAACACACACAATTTTTGAGGCTTGCGAAAAACAGTAATTTTTAGAAATCGTCACTTTCGTATTGAAATAATAGAAGAGAACATACCAGAAAGAACTAACTCATGAATTTACTAAGAAGGTCTTGTTCAAGAGCTTGAATGAACGCATCCACATTTGTGTAGTTAAAAAATACCGGATCAAGGCTGTTCAAATCACTTACAGCTAAAGGAAAGAAAAGTACCTAAAAGTATAATTATTGAAAGAGTATTTGGTTAATGTATTGCAGTGTTTATGTTTTGTTGTTTTTGCCTGGGCAAAAATTTAAGTACTTGTTCTTGTCTCTTTTAAAGGCGTCGTTTAAAAGGGATGCAACAATTTGAGTCTTCCTAATTTTGCGCGATCAGCAATGATAAGTAGGCTGGATCTTTTCAGCAATTCTGTAGGGGAATCATAGCGACCATACTTGTGGTGAACAAATCTTATCGCTTTCCTCTGAACACTTTCGAGGATGTTGACATTGGTTTGTGTATGAGGGAACCAGGCAGTGAGTGCATACTCTAATACCGGGCGAACGAGTGTGGTCTATGCGAATAACTTGGTTTCGCGACTAAACTGTTCTAACGTTCTTTTTAGAAAAAATAATTTGACGAACGCTTTACTAAATACGTATTTGACATGCGCATTCCAGTTTAAATAAGACGTTAAAACGACACCTAGATATTTGTATTCAGTGACTCAGTGCAAACTTTTACCCTCTAAGCTGTAAGGAAATTCAACAACATTTTTTTTTCTTATTGGTCAAGCACATACAAACCGTCTTATCTGTGCTTAACACCATCTGCCATTCAATGCACCGGTCTGCTACCTTCTTTATATAGGGTGGCTCAAGTCACCAGGCTCGATCTAAAATGGACCGTAAAAATCGACGTCTGTACGTAGCCATCTAAACTTTTCGTCAAAGGTATAATTCACAGGTCAATTTTTTCTTGTAAAATTACAAAGCGTAGCTCTCTTTCTGTAAAAAATAAGGCCAAGAAACTTGCCAGGGTCTACGGCGGGCAGCAACGCAGACGACAGGGGTCCAGTAGCGGGTGTGTTTGGCGTTCGTATTGATAGATGGCGCTACCTCCTCATCGCGACGGCTCGCGACCACCGTGGTTTATTAAAATGAATATAATCTTTTTGAAATGTACCTTTGGTTAAAAAATAAATGTGAACAATAAAAACAAAACTTTAAGTAAAAAAACGCGTCTGCATAACGGCGGCGCTTTTGCTGCCAACGGATTTCGTCTGAGTGTCGTCTGCTTTCTTTCGCTGGTCGGCTGCACCTTCAGACGCTGCTCCCGACGCCATCTATCAATACGAACGCCAAACACACCCCGCTACTGGACTTGGTCGTCTGGGTCACCGCCCGCCGTAGACCCTGGCAAGTTTCTTGGCCCTATTTTTTACTAAAAGAGAACTACGCTTTGTAATTTTACAAGAAAAAACCGACCTGTGAAATACACCTTTGACGAAAAGTTTAGATGGCTACGTGCAGGCGTCGATTTTTACGGTCCATTTTAGATCGAGCCTGGTGACTTGAACCACCCTATACATCTTCCTAATGGAAAGAGAATGCTTTCTTGCTCGTTGTGTATGGGACGAAACGCAAAACTTCTAGCGAGGGAGCAATGGAGCGATCATCCGCTTCTCCGACCGAGAATCGTCCTTTGTAGGACAAAAATGCAGATGAGACGTATTCTGAGTGCGATTCACCATGTGGCCGGACACAAATACATGAAAACTGATAAAGTGATCAATCGCCAATCGGGTGCAAAATACATTAAAACTGAATTTACAGAACATTTTTTAAAATCATATAATGAAGTGTGTTTATGCCTCATTTTAAGGAAGAGGAAACGATTTTATAGCGTTGGCTCTATATACAGTTGCGAAAATGATGTCCCCAAAACAACAAGTCACGTCATCTGCCACTGTGTTGTGGAAAGAGAACGCGCCCAGAAAGCAATAGGAGCGCGACTTGTCATTCTCCTGCGGAAAAAGGCATTTCATATATTCATTGGGTTATACCTTATTCACACGATCATAAGGGTACCTTTAGCTAAGGAACCTTTATGGTCGGCGGCGAATCGGTTCGTGATCCCCCGCGAGTAGCATGTGCTCGTGACTCAAGAGCGCGGCTTGATTCGCCGATTGGAAAGGGACCTATGTTAAAGGGTAACTGCAAAGAAAAAAAAGTGTTTTTCTAAACAGCTTTATTGGGACCAGAGTGTCGAACCGGAACCGAACCGAACCGAAAACCGGAACTGAACCGTTATTTTTAGCCGAACCGGAACTAAACCGAACCGAAATCTTTGCCGCCATCTTGGAACTGAACCGGAACTGAACCGGAAAAAAATATAACGGTAACCGGTTCAAAACGGTTCACGGTATTCCTTTTTTACAGACCGCATGTTTGAGAAATAAAATTGGGCAGCTTCATTTCTATGTAGTGATCAAATTGTCAAATACCGAATTGCAATGTTTAAAAAATTGTGGCTTTTTGCGGTACTTTTGGATTAGCGCTGTGATAAATCATGTATCACGTGGTCACGCGACATCAAGGTGCTCAAGACTTGCTGTCAAGTAATGTCACGTCACGTGGCCCCGAGGCATAGTCACGTGACTCTCTGCGTCCAGTTGAAATAAATTGATCTTACCAGCCAGCTTGGCTACGCCACCGCTGCCACAAAGCATCGAGGGAACTTTAGTCTTTCTGCACGAGCGACAACCTCGCAGGAGCTCTGCGAGTGCAGAACACGATGTGTCACGAGCTCTCTCGGGCGTTGCCGCGTGCTACCTCTGAACGAAAGTTATGGCGGCTTCGCGCATGTGCCGAACACTTGGTGAGATCGGTATAGACCAGTGTCTGCTCTGCTCCATGGGCGCCGCCATGTTTGTTTTTGCCGACGCCATGACACAGTAGGGGGCTGCGCTCTTTGCGAGACTCCGTTTTTTTAGAAACCTTCGCAGACATGGTAATGCAAGAACGTCTGAAATGCATAATCACGAAGCTCCAAGAACAACTCCGATGCAACGAATCCTGTAAAAAGCAAAAATATTTTTTTATGCGCAGCCCCTCTCTTCACGAGAGCCTGCGTTTGAGATTATTATTTCCCATTTTTATTGCTGGAGGCGAGGATTTCGGACACTGGTCTATATTGAGAACGTTACAAGATTTATTGGCATTGTTGACACTGTGGTGTCACATGACATCACGACTCCCCATTGCGAGTCACGTGATACCGTGAAGCACTCGATTGTCATGAGCGCGAGTCGAGTACTAGGGTTCATGACAATCGCATTGCCAAACACTGGGGTAATGGCTCGTCTTGAATCAAAGATGAGAATAGCCGAAGTCTAACAATGTCTAAAGCTCAACACATGCTTTATTCTTTGCCAACCGCATCGCATGACTGTGATGAACACTGACGGTATATAATTAGTGTCAGATCACGTGGCCACTTGTCCTAGTTAGTTGAGGAGGGGATTGCTGGTTCTTTCCTTTGTTTTTCCTTTCTCTGCCATTGAACGGAGAGAAGGACTAATGGATGTTTTTTTTTTAAAGCTATCAACGTCAAAGATTAGCTCTTAGCGCTATTAACCGAAAGTTAAAAAATGGTTACACTACTCATTTTACATGTACACATCATTGAGGCACCCAAACATGTTTTCGTTGTTGCTGAATTGTCTCAGAAAGTTTTCCCCGAGAATATGAACATGGAAAGAACTAAATGTGGCTTATTAATCGGACGATAAGTAGAACTACAAATGTACGAAAGAAATGCCAGAAAAGAATTATCCTAGTGGCCTCAGAGGGACTGCCGAACGTTGAGAGCCGCTTTAATTGTGGCAGGAGTGTCGTTATAAAGTTATTCCCCAAGCTTTGACCACCACCGTATTTTGTTCTAACCTCACAGTTTTTGTGTGACAAATAAAATAGATGCACTATTCCTGTTCACAATTGACACCAATTTAATTGTCTAATTAACATCCACAAACGGAGAAAGTAGTTTCTCAGGAATGAAGGTATTCTCTAAAAGAGCATCGAATCAAGAAAAAATGAGGAAAAGCGGGTTTGGGGGGGGGGGGGGAATAGTTTTAAAACATACTATGTTCTAAAGATTCCTCTGCTCCGCATCTTCGGCAGAGATCAGAAAGCATCGTCTAGAAAACTACTTGGTTTACAAAAATACTTTTGCCAGAAAGCACGTTATCGTTGTGCCAGACGCTCGAGCCGTTCCTAACCACGTTGCAAGAACCAAGAATAATTTCTGTCTCTCAAATGAATGGCTTGCATTGAGCGCAAACCTTCTGCAGTGTGTATTTTGCACCACCGGATTTGATTTTCTCAGCAAGAACAAATCGCAATGACCACCAGCATATAGTGCGATGACGTCACTTGCAAACCATGTTAAACAGTTAGGTTTTTTTGGTGAAATGCGATGTTCTTAACACTGGCAAAAAGTGTATCTGAAAATTGTAAATTTGTGCAGTATATATAACAGTTTCGCGATGGTCTGTGGCAGCTTAATAAGATGTTAGAGTGCGCATGACCGAGAAAACAGAGTTGTAAAGTGAGGGCCCCAAACAAGTGCACGTAAAACCGAATATAACATTAGCCTCCATAGACAGTATTTTGTGAAGGTCCAAGCTCGTACAAGCTAATGTCTAAATGTAATTTATATTAGAAATATATTGTTTCTTCTTCGCGCTAGTTGTGTGTAATTAGGAATATCATTACATGCGTCATCTCTATGTATATCTTTTTGCAGTAAGGCGTTGTGGATGGGATTATTTAGAAGAATACCATTTATTATTTCTCTGCACATTTCGTGCATTTGCCTTCAAATCTAGTATGTGAGCACACAGTTCTTTTGGGAATACCCCGCGACCCGGTGTTTTCCATTGCCAAACAACGAACAAAGAAGTACATTTCCCAAGACTCAACATATGACGTATTTTCGAGTATCGTTTTCCCTGTCGGTCTCAAGCGGTTATGTAAACTTCCTCCAGTCAAATTTATTGATTACAATAAAATATACTGTAAACGACTTATTTTTCGCGGGATCAATATTTCGCGATTTATATTAAAGCTGAAGTTTCGGAACAATTCGCGAGTTCTAACTTTTACGACCCGTGGGATCTCAATATAGATTCCAATGTGTTTCCATTTTAACAGAATTGTTCGCGGGATCTATTTTTCGCGAATTGTAGGCGATTCGTGAAATTCGCGAAAATTAGGTCCTGGCGAAAATTAAGTTGTTTACGGTATTTAATTACTGACTGAATGTTTGACAACATAAACAAAGACCCAATCACCTTAAAGATATACGTAATAAGTAAATGCACCTCAAATTATCTAGTATATGCGATGCAAATATTTCCCGGCGTTTTTATCCTCGATAGCCACGTCTAAAATGATTTGGGAGAGCTTAAACAAATGTCTGAATTTGAAGCTGATTTAAATAACTATGTATTCCTGACACTATTTACCATCTAAAACACATAGAAGTCTGTTATTGCCTTTTTTATATGATGAACACCATTTTTATGTGTCTGTGGGCTGGACAAAATCAAAACACAAAGGGGCGCGTGGCGGAACACGCAGACCCTCAGAAAGTGACCAAATAAGTAGCTCCAACGTCATAGTTTGAAATAGTAGTTTCCTTCAATAAACAAAAACTCACCAATTAGCAAGTGCGATACTTATTTGCAAATTTAATTTACCGGCATCTTGTCAAGAACATCAACAGCCAAGCTAGGTCGAAGATATTCGCTTGAGTATGCGCTATTAAAGGCCACATCCGATCTGAGTATGAAGGTAGGAATAAATGAGAGTAATCAATCCGATAACTCTGCTGCATGATTATTCGCCTACATCCCCGTGCTGAGTTTAAACAATTCCGGTCATAAAAACAATTAAGCGTTCTGATTGCCGATCAGTGTTTCTATAAACGGTAGACTGCAAGGGCTTGTCCTAAAACTATCGTCACATTGTGAAAATATGATTGCTTTTAGTTCAGTTGTCGTCATATATATTGTGAAACGTATTTCGTAAGTTAGGTTTCACGATATATAATGGTGATGAGGTTCCCATTCTATGATTTCGTGAACTGAAATTAATTTTAAGTTCAACATCACAATTAGGATTCAACTTTTAATACTGCCACGCGAATTTGTACTAATCACGGGTATTTTAGGCGACCTACCAGCCTTCGTGATACCTATCAATTCAGGTAAAATATAGGTGACTGAGGTAAACAACCAGATCTTGAGCGTTTAAGCATGACCAGTTGTATGTTAATCTAGCTTTTCGTTTACTGTTTCGTCAAAAGTAAATAGATCATTTTTTTTAATTTTTGGCTCGTGAAGTAAAAGTGGATTGTACGAAGGATAAAAATTTGTATAATTATTCGTTTCACGGTGAAAAAAGTGCTTATTGCCAAAACAACGCGGAAAAAATATTCTCAATTTAGCGGTTCAAACCGGTTCGAACCGGTTCAAACCGGTTCGAACCGTTATTTTTTGCTCCCGGAACTGAACCGGAACTGAACCGAAAGCCGTAAACCCGAACCCGAACCGAACCGATATAAATTTCGGTTC